>VMDR010001162.1:0-143240 GCA_007922815.1 Macrotus californicus
TTTTTTTAAAAAGCTCAAATAGTTAATATTATGAGTAAAAACAAGGGTATCACTACAGATCCTATGGGCATTGAAGAGATCTTAAAAGACATTTTGAACAACTTAAAATCAATAAATTTGAAAATTTGAATGAAATGGACAGATTCTGAGAAAAAGAAAGTGTACCAAAACTGGCGAAAGAGAGTAGAAAATCTAATTAGCCATCTTACTATTTTTTTAAAAATTAATCTATAAACCTTGCTACAAAGAAATTCTAGGCCCAGAAGTTTACAAGTGAATTCTACCACATTTAGCAAAGATATTCATCAGTTGCACACAAATTTGCAGAACCAAAAGAGAGCCAAGTTTCAAATTGATTTTATAAGACAAGCATTACCTTATATCAAAACCTGATGTGGATGTTTTAAGAAAGGAAAAATTACCAGCCAATCTCACTCATGAACATAGACGAAATTTCCTACATGAAATACTAGTGGACTGTATCTAATGATATACAAAAACAAAACAAATTATAACCAAATTGATTTTGTTACAGGACTATAAGACTGAATAATCAATTAATGTAATTTGTCACATTAATAGAATAAAAGAAGAAAAAATTATATAAGTAGGTACAAAAAAGTATTTGATAAAATTTAACACACTCTATAATTTAAAAGAATCTATACCTTTTATGTCACCAAGAACAGAAGGGAGCAACCTTAATCTAATAAAGTTTACCTTTAAAAACATCTATATCACCCTGCCTGGTGTGACTCAGTTGGTTGGGCGTCATCCTGGAAACCAAAAGGTGAAGGGTCTGATTCCGGGTGAGGGCACAAGCCTGGGTTAAGGGTTTGGTCCCAGCAGGGCTGTGTGCAAGAGGCAATGACTTGATGTCACTCTCCCTCTTTCTCTCCCTTTCTTCCCCTCTTTCTAAACCCTCTCTCCCTTCCTCTGAAAACAATGAAAAAATATTCTTGGGTGGGGATTTAAAAAAAAAAGTACATCAAGCGTTATAATTAATGGGGAAACATTAAAAGCTTTTCCTTTAAAGTCAGAAATGAGGAGTTTCACACTATCACTACCTCCATTGATTAGTGTACTGGAGGCACTAAAGAAGTAGATAAGTCAAATAGGACTGGAAGCAAACAATAAGTGTTATTTGCAAATGATATAATTGTGTACATGAAAAATCCAAAATTATCTACAGACATATTATCACAATTGATATGTAAATTGGGCAAGACTGCTGCCACAAGATCATGTTTCAATTATATTTCTACATATGGATAAGAAACAAAATGAAAATTTTAAAATGCCATTTATAATAGCGAAAAGAAATATCAAATATTTAGCACTTAACCAAACAAGTTTTGCAAAACTGTCACATAGAAAAATATAAAACCTTACTGAGAAAAATTGAACATGAAGACAAATGAAAGGTTTACATGTTCGTGGATTGGAAGGCAATATTTTAAAGATGTCCTTTCTCCCCACATTGATCTATAGAGAATGCAATCCCATTCAAAATGCCAACAAGGGCTTTGCAGCAAGTACAGACAACTCTCGAGGAGTTCGGCTGCGTGGGGAGGTCAGAATAGGGGGCCAGCTGGACTAGGTCATGGGATCAAGGAAGGAAAGCATTTCTAAGATGGGAGAGATTTAAATATGCTTATAAAAGTGACAAATGGTTGATGATTGGTGCAAGAATTAAAATCCAAGCCAGGTGGAAGGAATGACTTAAGAAAAGGAAATACCACATTTATAAAAATGAAAGACAGAAAGAAAAGGTGGCTGTAAACATAGGTTGTTTTGTAGATTGGTAATGGAATTGAAGAGGGTTCCCAACTGATAACTTCAATTTTCTTAGCAACATGAGAGATGCTGTGGAAGTGAAATGGAAGTTTACAAAAACAGAGTTTTCAGGTAGTCCTGGTGGAATGTGAGGAAGTGAGCTGATGAGACAAACATGGTGCAATTGCAGACCGGTCCTGAGAGCCGATCTGAGATTGGGAAGCTTGAATGGATAAAGACAGCTGAGAGTAAAGCTGATACAGAACTGGGTTTTAGGGTACTGGCAAGAGTGACCCTGCAATGACAGATGGCAGTATCTACTCTGCATAAGAAAGGACATGAAGAACGGGGGTGCTGATGAATTGGGAGACAGAAAGGTAATAAACGGAAAGTAGATACCCCAAGGAAAACCACATCTTCATCTTTCTCATCAAATTCTGTACTTTTGTATTGTTTATCTCACTCAGAGGCAATGGGGATCTTGAAATGATGTAATGAACACAGCCAGGGATAGAAATGTCACCTCAAGAACACTCAGTCCTATCAGTTAGGATATGCTTCAGCTACGAGCAATAGGAAACTTTGATTTAAAAAGAAAGAAAGAAAAAGCCTTGAGAGACCAGCCAAGATGGAGGCATAGGTAGATATGCTTTGCTTCGTTGCACAATCAAAAGAAGGATAACCACCAATTTAAAAAACAAAAAAACAACCAGAACTGCCAGAAAATCAAACTCCAAGGAAGTCCAATAACCAAGGAGTTAAAGAAGAAATACTCATTTAGTCTGGTAAGAGAGGTGGAGACAGGAAGCCTGGGTAGACAGGATACGTGACAAGGTGGTGGTTTGCTAATTGGGATATCCCATACTCGCATGTGGATAACCTGGGAGGCACAACCAGGGAGCAAGACAAACTACATAACCCAGTGTTCCAGGGTGTGGAAATAAAGTCTCAAAACCTCTGGCTGTAAAAATCTATGGGGGTTGCAGTGGTGGGAGAAACTCCCAGTCTCCCAGGAGAGTCCTTTGGAGAGACTCATGGGGTCCTAGAATGTACACAAGCCCACCCACCCAGGAATCAGCACCTAAAAGGGCACAATCCACTAATGGGAAGTGATGGACAGTGGTACAAGAGCCAAGCAAGTGGCATTGTTCCTCTCTGACCCCTCCCCCACATACAGTGCCCCAACACAGAAGCAAAGTAGGTTGCCCCACCATGGTGAATACCTAAGGCTCCACCCCTTACAATATAACAGGTGCACCAAGACAAAGAAATATGCCCCAAATGAAAGAACAGATCAAAACTCCAGAAAAAGAACCAAGTGATTAAGAGATAGCCAACCTATCAGATGCAGAGTTCTAAACACTAGTAATCAGGATGCTCACAGAAATTATTATGGCCACACAATAAAGGAAGAAATGAAGGCCACACAAAATGAAATAAAGGAAAATATACAGGGAACCAACAGTGAGGAGAAGGAACCAGGACTCAAATCAAGGATTTGGAACAAAAGGAAGAAACAACCAGCTGGAACAGAATGAAGAAACAAGAATTCAAAAAAATGAGGAGAGGCTTAGGAACCTCTGGGACAACTTTAAACATTCCAACATCTGAATCATAGGGGTGCCAGAAGGAGAAGAGGAAGACCAAGAAATTGAAAACTTATCTGAAAAAATAATGAGGGAAAACTTCCCCAGTCTGGTGAAGGAACTAGACATGCAAGTCCAGGACGATCAGAGAGTCCCAAAGAAATTGGATCCAAGAAGAAACACACCAAGACACATAATTAAATTACCCAAGATTAAAGATAAGGAGAGAATCTTAAAAGCAGCAAAAGAAAAGGAGAGAGTTACCTACAAAGGAGTACCCATAAGACTATCAGCTGATTTCTTGAAAGAAACCCTACAGGCAAGAAGGGGCTGGAAAGAAGTACTTGAAGTCATGAAAGGCAAGGACCTACATCCAAGATTACTCTAGCCAGCAAACCTATCATTTAGAATGGTAGGGCAGATAACATGCTTCCCAGATAAGGTCAAGGTAAAGGAGTTCATCATCACCAAGGTCTGATTATATGAAATGTTAAAGGGACTTATCTAAGAAAAAGAAGATCAAAATTATGAACAGTAAAATGACAATAAACTCACAACTATCAATAACAGTGGGGAAGGGGAGGGGAGAAAGGGAGAAAAGTGCAGGGAATAAGAAGCATAATTGGTAGCTACAAAACAGGGGGAGGTTAAAAATAGTACAGGAAATGGAGAAGCGAAAGAACTTACATGTACGACCCATGGACATGAACTAAGGGTGGGTGATTCTGGTGGAAGGGGGGTACAGGGTGGAGGGGGATAAAGGGGAGAAAATGGGACAACTCTAATAGCATAGGCAATAAAATATACTTAAAAATAAAAACTGAAATTTAAAAAAGTTTTTAAAAGCCTTAAAATAAGGAGATCCAAACATAGACCAAACTGTAGGACTGGCTTATTCAGAGACCTAGGTGTGCCACTGAGGACCAGGTCCTCTCTATGTCTCTGCTCTGCTATCTTGTTGTCAAATGATCTCTCTGTGTGGTACCAGGTCACTGTGTCTTGTCCAATGTTGGTCAAAAAGTTCATTTGGTTTTTTTCCGTAAGATGGCTCTAGTAGTGCTTAGTTGTCCCTAACTTCATTTGATACAATTTTGTTAGATTGGCTGTATTATGACAGCTGTCATATCACTGTGCATTAAAAAAACTTATCAAAATTGGTGAATTTTTGTGCAGCCATTTTAACATTGAAGATGGAAGAAAATACTCAACATTCTCATCATATTGTGCTTTATGATTTCAAGAAAGGTAAAAATGCAAAAAAGTATAGTGTGTGGAGAAGGTGCTGTGACAAACCAAACATGTCAACGTGGTTTGTTAAGTTTTGTGCTACAGATTTCTTGCTGGACGATGCTCCACAGTCGGGTAGACCAGTTGAAGTTGATAGCGATCAAATTGAGACATCAATTGAGAGTATCAACATTATACCAGTCAGGAGATGGCTGCACACTCAGAGTATCCAAATCAATAGTTATTAGTGAAAATGAAGAATGTGTCTTTTAGATTATGGGAAAAAACTAAATGGACTTTTTGGCCAACCCACACATGCAGTAGGTTTTCTGAGTGTCCTTGTAGAATGAATGAATGAATGACCTTATTTCCTAGATTTTCCAGAATAGAAAAGTCCAATCAGCCTGGCAAAGTAAGAATTTTAATACCAGACCTGACTCAGGAAGCCCTGAGTGCTAAGGTGACCAACTCCCTCTGAGAACTGTCTAAGTCTGGACAAACCACCGTCCTGTGGTCCTGGGTCACGAGGGAACTTGGGAAGGTGCCAAATTAGGTGCTTCAAGTAGATGCCCTCCAACCCTTAGGCTCAAGCCTTCTTCCTTTTATGAGTCCACCTTTGGTTTTTGTGGCTCTTAGAAAAGATATAATGAAAAACAAAAAGCATGGTTGCCAAACAGCATAGTATCAATTGTTCATAAGATTACAGCAGAAGCTCAAGAAAAGAACACAGGTGGATGAATGGCAAAGAAGGGAAGAAAAAACAGAAGCAGAGCGAGGGCTCTGACCAGCGTAATAAAGATCCTTAGCCTGGCAATTCCATGGGATGTGGTTTGCATAAGTAGGAGGCCTTTCTAGAACTATGGAATTATGGGAGCCGGTGGGGAGGCACCACTGCCAGTTACCTGACCTTTCAACTCCTTAGCTGTTCAATAGAAGTTCAATGTGACCCACTTGTCATTTTAAATGTTTTAACCACATTACAAAAAGAAACAAAATGTGAAATAAATTTTAATAATGTTTTAGTTAACCCAGTATACCAAAAACATTATCATTTCAACATGCAATACAATTTTTAAAACTATCCACAAACTATTTTACATTCACTATTTATACTCTTTAAAATTCAGTATACATTTTACACTCATAGCACATCTCAGTTCAAATCATCCATATACCAAGTGCCCAGTAGCCAAATGGACAGCCCATATCTAAATAATGTGGAATTTGGGATGGAAGCATTCAGTCATATTTTAATTGCCAGACTCTGTTCTAGACTCTGGGGATAAAGTGTGATTAAAGCTAGAAAGGTCCCTTTTCTCATGGCATTGACATTCTTGTAAGAGACATGGAACATGAACAGATTTCTTTTTAAGTTTATTTCAGATGGCAACAAAGGGAAAACAGGGTGCCTTGGTAGAAAGCAACTGGAGAGAAGGTGGAAACATCTTCCAATAAAACAGAGTGTCAGAAACACTCCCGGAGAAGGTAAGATTGAAGCACAGGTCAGAAAAGAGAGAGAGGGCCAGACAGGTGAAGGCCTGAAGGTGAGGCATTCCAGGCCAAATGAGGAGTCGGTGCAGATACCCTGAGCCAGCACGAGCTTGTCTGGGCTTGAGGAGCAGAAAGAAGGCCAGTGGGGCAGGAGTGTGGTAATGAAGGAGGCCGTGATAAGGGAGAACTCAGAGAGGCAGGCAGCTACCAGACCTCGCGGGGCGGTAGCTCTCAACTCTGTGCTGCAGAATCAACTCCACAGCTTCTGAAAACTATTCACACCCAGCCCCTCCATCTCCTCACTCTGAGACTGATTTGATTGGTCTGTGGGAAGTCCAGGTATCAGTAATTCCAAAAAGCATTCCAGGCGATTTAAAGCACAGGCAGGGCTGAGAGCAACTGAGATATGGAGTTGCAGAGCCCAGGAGAGACTCCAAATGCAGGGGGAAGGCGTTGAAGGGTTAGGGAAAGGTGTGACATGGTCTGATTTACTTTTCAGGGGCTGATGCTTCGTGGGGAGTAAACTGGAGGGAAAACAGCAGAAGCCAGGGCCCTGGTCGGAGCCCACCGGAGAGAGGGCACAGGGAGGAATCAGGGTACTGCATAACGGTCGTGGGACTGACCAGAGCTACTGATGGAGGAAGTGCTAGGATTGAAGGAAAGAGATGAATTCTTGAAGGTCTGGAATCAGTGGCAGTACCAGGCCTGTACTAAGGACCTATTCTGTGCAGGGCTGATCCTGGGGGGCCCCAGCGGCAGCAGAAGCAAAGTCACCTTCATACATCTGTTGTGGACTCTCTGAAAGAGAATCGTTTGTCACAACAATGTGGTGTGGTGAGACAGAATAGTAAGAAGCTAGGAAAATTCTTTGGTGAGTGGAATGGGGAGACAGACAGACAGACAGCTGAATACGGTGGCCGGCCCTTTACGGCCAAGTGCAAATGGTTGCCAGGGCAGAGTGCCCGACAGGGCACAAAACCAGGAAAACAAGGGCCTCCCCTCCCCTGGCCTCTCCTCCCTGGAGACAACATCCAGGCCTCAGTCGTGTTTCAGCTCCAGGCCCAGAAAAGCAGCAGAACCGGGTGGGGGAGGCCAGGACCCACTGCAGTGACTAAAGACACTGCCCTGTCACTGACCAATCCGTGGAGACCATGGCCCTGAAAGGCCACACCTGGAGAACGGATGAATATTCTACAAAACCCTCCCTTAAGACCTCCCCTAAGACTCCCACCTGCAAGAGAGAGAAAGGAGCCTCAAGTCAAAGGGCCCAGTGTGCGTTCTCCCTCCTGGGAGCAGCCCGTGCCACTCCCTTCTCCCCACTTCTTTCTTCACAGGCCTGTGTCTCCTTAACTCTGGGCAGCTGGCAGCTTGTCCCAGGCTGAACCCCTGAACCTGTCCCTAGAGCCCCCTTGTCTCTGACTTCCAGTGAGCCACAGCAGCCCAGCCTAGGCTCCCCATCGCTTCTTCTATGCTAAGTCCTTCCTTGTTTCACTGTGCCCAGCTTTAATGAATGTATCCTCAGTCACCTGAACTCATGTTGTGAAATCTTTCCTATACAAAGTCAAGAACCCACACACTATAGCTGGCCCTAAGCCAGGCCCCTGCCTGGTAACAGTGGGGCCTGGAAGAGGGTGTTCCTCAGAAAGGCGGCATTGACTTTGAATATCTGTGTTAAATTTGCAAGGTGGACCTGCTTGGCAAGGTTTACTCTCCACTGGAATCTAATCCATGCAGGTCAAGGCCTCCAGTGACTTCATTCCGGCATGTAGGTTCCATCTAGCCCCCAGGCCCTGAGGCTTTGTAGCCCTGGCCCTGCTGCGTTCGGGGGGGCCTGGGAGTGAGAAGCCGATCCGAGCAGGACGAATAAGCAGCACTGTCGCGGAGACTGAGAGACCAGGAGGTGCCATGCTCAGTACATCATGCAGCTCTCAGCTACCTCATTGTCCTCCGTGAGGACACTGGGACCTGACACAGACACCCAGAAGGCAGGCCTGCAAATCCCGCTTCCAGCTGTCCCTGAGGACCAGTACTGTGCCTGCCCTTCCTCCCCTTCCTGAGTCTGCGGCAGGGACAATGTATGGGGTGAAATTCACCCAACATAAAACAACTTACAAGTGTCCTGTTCGGCGGCACTGAGCACATTCACAGTGTTGACCAACCGCCACCTCCACCTAATCCCAAAATGCATCCATCGCCCGGAAAGAAAACCCCCTGCCCCGTAGGCAGTCATCCCACCTCCTCTGCCCCCCTGGTAACCGCTAACCTACTTTCTGTCTCTATGGATTTGCCATTCTGGACATTTCATGTGAGTGGAGTTATACAACAGGTGACTTTGGCCCCTCACTTCTTTAATGTCTTCGAGGTTCATCCACGTTGTAGCATGTAACAGAATTTCTTCTTTTGGCTGAATAATATCCTGTTATGTGTACACACCACATTTTGTTCATCCATTCGCCCACTGACAGGCGGGCGTCTGGTCGTTTCCACCTTTCAGCTGCTATGGGCAGTGCTGCCATGAACATGCACACACGGTCTTTGTGTAAGCCTCTGTTTTCTATCTCTGGGGGGTCTACACCTAGGAGTAAAATGCTGGGTCATGGAATTTCGTTCAAGTTTTTGAGGCATCACCAATAGTAGTATTTTCATTCTGCTTAAAGTTGTATATATTGTATTTCTGTCACTTTTATCAAGAAGAGTCCTGCCATTATGGGCTCAGATCAGCTTTCTGGTCCACTCAGCAGCCCATTGATGCCTTTGCAAACACCTGGTCTCAGACACCCCAGCAGCAGCAGCAGGACAGGGTGCAAGGCCAGTCCTGTCGCTTTGTCCTGACTCTCCCCATGCTCTGTCTTATCCGCCCTCCTTTACGCCCCACTGCTCGCTCCTGGCACACCCTGGCTCCCCTCAGTGCTGGCTGGGGCTCCTCACTCCTCCTGGCTCCTCCCTTCCCCACAGACACACCCTGCAACCACCACCTCCTCAGCTTCCCTACTTTGACAGTGCTTAACTATGGCCCACCCAAAGTCCTCATGGAGACTTCTCCCCTTGACTCCATGGCCCCCTGTCCTCCTGAGTAGACCCACAGCCCTTTGACAGGCTTCCACCCAGGTCAGCCCTCAGTTGTGTTACTTCCGCCAACTGCTCCTGTGGTTTCAAGCATCAGCCATCTCTGCCTCCTCTTTTGCTGATGGCCCCCATGGCCTCCAGCAAGGCAGGCAGCCGGAGCAGCACAGACCGATGGCCAAGGTGAGGCAACAACCTCTCTGATGTGAGAAACCTCCACCTCAGTGAGGAGCCCAGATGGCCTTTGAGATCACAGTCAATTTCTTCCCCTCTCCAGGCTTTTTATGACACAAATGGTATTTTTCAGTGCTGTTCTCACAGGCAGAGGTATTTCGAGCATCCGAAGCAGTAAAGGTCAACAGTTGTGAGCATGAGAACCCTTGTAGGGATGGTTAGATCCATTTCACAAATGAGGACATGGGATTGAGGAATTAAGAAAGTCCCTGAGGTCAGCATATCTGCGCTAATGCTGGCTTCTGATCTAGACCAGTCTGACTCCAAATTCTAGATTCTTTCACCACATGCAGCTGAAATTGCATTGAAATTGCAACATAATAGACTATATACTGGCAGGATGGTGAGGAAACAGTTAATTAATTAAAATTGTACCTCATGCTGGAGACTGATGGAATTCTTTTGAAAAGCAACTTGGCAATAAATATCGTTCCTACCACTTGTTTGATGAATTTATTCTTAGGATATCAATTTCATAAAATAAATAGGTACGTGCATAGAGTATTCATTTCTGCGTTATTTGTAATAAGAATAAATTGGGAGTAATCTCAAAATCCAAATCATAGGGGATTAAGAAAATTGTGGTGTTAAGGCAAAGCGATATTATTCAGCAGTGGTTCTCAACTGGGTACAATTGTCTCTCACTCCCACCCCTGACCGGCCAGGGGACATTTGGCAGTGTCCGCGAACACTTTTGTTGTCCCAGTGGAGAGAGGTGAGTTCTATTGACATCCAATGGGAAGAGGCCAGAGGTGCTCCTAAACATTCTATAATGCATAGGACAGGCCCCCAAATGTCAACGGTGCTGAGGCTGAGAGAGCCCATTGTACAGACACTATTATTAATTTGAAGACTTTATGATTTGATGTTCATAGAAAAAAGTAGAATTCTATATTTGGGGTACACTGCAATTTTAAGCATGGAAAATTGTGTATTTGCATGTGAGGGAACACTGGACGGAAACATGGAAAACCCAAAAAAATACATTGGTGGAAAGAGATAAAGCACGTTCTTTTAAAACGTGTCTTGCCCTGGCCAGTGTGGCTCAGTTGGTTGAAGCGCTGTCCCGTGGCCAAAAGGATGCGGGTTTGATTCCCAATCAGGGCACATACCTCCAATGTGGATTCAATCCCTGGTCTGGGGGTGTAAAATCCCCAGGCCGGGTGTGTATGGGAGGCAACCAGTGGCTGTTTCTCTCTCTCCCTTCCTCTCTCCCTTTCTCTCTCTGTAGAAGCAATGAAAAAAAAATGTCCTTGGGTGAGGATTAAAAAAAAGTTTAATGATTTTTTTTATACTAAACCAAAATGGAAAAAATTGAAGCAGAACTTGCTGCAGGTATGATTTGCAAGTAACATTGTGAGTGGCACGTTTTTGTGCTCAATAAATACTTTTGGAAAGAAAAAATGTAATTTTGTAATAGAAGGTATGTAAACAGAACTAAAACTAGCTTACAATTCTCTTAGCCAATCCCCTATAATTTGGATTTTGACACTATGAGAAAAGAATGTATTGGTACATGTGACTTGGACAGAAAGGAGTAGATCTGACCTCAGGTCAAGTGGATTCAAGAGTTCAAACCAAGGTACCTTCAACCTGTAGACATGGTCTGTGACTTCTCTTTTACTCTGAAACTATCACCACACAGCCACGCTCTGAGTGTGGCCTCCTCTGCAGATGAGAGACAGCAAAGGCTCTAGGCTTAACGTCATTTTGAGTGTCCAGCTATGAATCCAGAGAAAGAGGAAACCATCTCATCTTCCTTGGAGAAAATCTCAAGGAAGTTTTATAATGGCTGTGTCACATTTATCCAATTGCTATGGTTGAATGTTGTTAATGGAAAGTAGGAACAGAACCAGCAGAAAATTGGCAAACATTTGAGTACTTGAAATCAAATAGTGACACAGACATAAGAGTGAGGTACCCAAGATTAAAGATAAGGAGAGAATCTTAAAAGTAACAAGAGAAAAGGAGACAGTTACCTACAAAGGAGTGCCCATAAGACTTTTGGCTGATTTCTCAAAAAAAAATCTTGCTGGAAAGAAGTACTTGAAGTCATGAAAGGCAAGGACCTACATCCAAGATTCCTCTATCCAGCAAACCTATCGTTTAGAATGGTAGGGCAGATTAGTTCTTCCCAGATAAGGTCAAAGAAAAGGAGTTCATCATCACCAAGGCCTTATTATATGAAATGTTAAAGGGACTCATCTAAGAAAAAGAAGATCAAAACTATGAACAGTAAAATGACAACAAACTCACAACTATTCAACAATGGAACCTAAAAAAAACAAAACAAAAATGAACTAAGCAAACAACTAGAACAGGAACAGATTTACAGAAATGGAGATCACATGGAGAGTTATCAGCAGGGAAGGGAAGAATGGGGAGGGAGGTACAGGGAATAAGAAGCATAAATGGTAAATACAAAATAGACAGTGGGAGGTTAAGAATAGTATGGGAAATGGAGAAGCCAAAGAACTTGTATGTATTACCCATGGACATGAACTAAGGTAGGGGAATGCTGGTGGGAAGGGGAGTACAGGGTGGAGGAGAATAAAGGGGAGAAAAAAATGGGACAACTGTAATAGCATAATCAACAGAATATATTAAAAAATAAAAATAATAAAATAGAGAAAAAAAGAAAAGAAGACAGAGCCCAAAATGTTTAGAGTTTCATATTATCAAAAAAATAATGAGATATTTTGTGGATTACTTTGTTCTGTAACAACAGAGATAGGCTCACGGAATCAGGGAGCTGAAAGGGACGTGACAGTATCATGATCAACCACCCTGGCCTTGGCCTTGGCCCTGGCTGCCTGGGAGACAGGGAGAGCCCATGCTTGTCACCCAGCTCAGCCCCCCTTGGCTAGATGGACAAAAGGATGGACTTCAGGCCTTCAGGGCTGTTCATTGAACTGGATCCCAGAAAGAATGAACCCAGTGAATGAACTGAAGAAGGTATTTTTCAAAACAATGTCTTTCAAAAGTTTTTTGACAGCAACCTACTAAAAAACACGTTTTAGGTTGCAATTCTGTGTATGTACAACACACGCGCACACATAACTACATGACCGAGACTGAAGTTTGATGACGCTGATCCTCACTACATGTGCTTGATTACTTTTTACTGATACTTTTTACTTCATTCACAAAACATTTTTGAAAAAAATGTTTTCAATCACCCATTAAATTATTTTCAAGTCAAGACCCACTAATGATTTGAGACCAGGATTTGGAACTTATATTAAGAGAGACTTAACTTGTATCATTGACAAGGCTTCCTTAGTCCTACCTGCGGATGGTGTTTGGAGTTTCCACCATCAGATCCACCACTAGGGACTGAGGCTTCTAACTATCTTAACCTGGAGCAATAACAAACCATCCATTGAAACCTACTGAGTGGTCTCCTACAGGACCATGTGGAACCCTAGGAGTGATGCTGGTAGCACTAGCTGGAGAAGGAAAATGCTGGTGGGGATGGGCATGGGTAGTTGACTGGAAAAGCTGAAAGAAATGCAGACATTCATTCATGCGTGCCTTCATTCAAAAGCTGTTAAATTATCTGAGCTTCTGTTTCCTTGTTATAAAATAGAGTTAAAATTGGTATGTGCCAAAAAACTATTGTGCCTAGGTAGGGACATACTTTGCCTTAGGTAAGGGTCCCAGTAGGGCCAGGCACCGACTGTGATAAAATGTTTTATTGCTGCCCAGTCTTGGCTCCCATCCTTGAAAGATGATCACACATCCCACTCTTCCCATGTGGCTCAAGTGCTTTCCTGTAGGTGAGGGTCACATCCGCGCCCATGTCAGGCTCAGCCATACAACTTGGTTGGGGCAATGGGATGAATGGAAACAACAGAGACAAAGCTTTAGAGACAGTACAAGTTTCTTTCAGTTCTCCAGCTGGCTCCTTCAGCCATGACTCATCACAAATCAGGGCTTCCCCTTCAGCGGGGATCCCACATGAGACACGGAGCAGAGCCGCTGCTAACCCAGCGTGTTCAGGACATAGAAACAAACCTATGTTTCATAAGCCACTAAACTTTGGGAATTAATTGTGACCACAGCAAAACTGGTTAATAGAGACCCATAAACAGAAGGAGAAATGGGAGGAATAAAAAGACAGCAAGGCCGAGCAATAGGAGAGAAGGAGACGTCTTTGAGTATCTATTGGTGCTTAGAATCATGTGGATGTCGTGAGGAATTATAAGACCAAGGTTAGGACATATGTGCTGCCTCTAGAGCTTTAAAGTCTAGCTTAGAGTGGAGCCATGATGAATAAAATGGCCTAGGCACAGGGCAGCAAAATTTAAAGGCCAGGCATGCTCCAGACCTAAGGCTGCAGTAATGGCAGGTATGGAGGGATAACTCTCGGTGTGACGAGGACTTAAAGGACTTGAGTGAGGCCTGAAGGATGTGTAGCACTCAGGAGGCTGCTGTAGGCTGAGCAGAGGGCATGGAACACAGCATGAGGACAGCTCGAGGGGAAGAGGCCAGGGCTGAGGAAGACAGTCTTAGTTTGAGGAGTCTCCGAGGGGTCATGCAAGTAGCCTCTACCCCTTCATCAGGACTGTACAGAGCCCACTGGCCTACCTGTCTCTTTAGTGGGTGAAATAAAGACAGCTAATCAGACACCTGCAGATATCAACAGAGCCACAGAGAGGGACGAACGCTGGAGGCTCTGCCATGCAGGGGGTGGGGGTGTGTTCTGAGCAGGTGCTGGTTCGCCCAGAGGTGAGGCTGACTGGGCCTGTGGGTTCTTGACAGAGGGCGTGTTTGGTTTTGGTTGGGACTACAAGCATCTACCCAATGTAATGGCATTTCTGGTCAATGGGCCTAGATTTTCATTTCTGGAACATCTCCATGATTTCCTGAGAAAGCCAAACCTTGTGGCCAGAATGCATTGCCTTAAGAGTTAGAAAAGAGTTTTGCAAAAGAGATGTAAACAGACGTTGACCTGTGCTCTTTAAAGAGTATGCCTGCCCTTTGCTCTTTCCTCTGGAATTTTCCACATACCACACTGACCTTCACCAAGGGAGAGCAGGCTTTTACGAATTCAGACTTGCCCTGGCCTGTTCAAAAAGGGATTTGTGCCAGTTACAAATATCCATACAGTAGAAGCAGGATTCTGTTTCAATGAGAATATTGTGCGGAAGGAAAAATGAAGTAGGCAAAAGCAATAAAGCAAGCAGTGAGATGCAATGCTAGGTAGAAAGAAGACCACAAATTTGACAGTATGCTTCCCAGGGCAAATGCACAGAGGGTAATACTGGTTATAAGGCTCCTGGTTTCTAAAAGGCAAAAAAGGTGCCCAGGTAAAGCACAGGTGTAGTGGTACTGAAACTAGAGAGAATTCCCTCCCTGCCTCAACACAGTGTGTTGACTTCTGTCTTTAATAATGACACTCCATGAATACAACAGGAAGTTTCAAGGGGTTATTCTTCGATACAAACTAATGGCATGAATCAAAGTTCAATTTGTCAGAATGAATGATTTGAAAAACCAGGACAATGCAGTCCAAGTCTGCAACCATCTGATGGTATGCTTTGACCCAAGGATAATGTTCAGAATACAAAGATGAAGGGCGTATCCTTCAAGTAATCCTCCATGACCTTTGCTTCTTAAAAATGAGCTTCTGATTAGAATAGAGGCTCCACAGTTTGAAGTTATACTATCAAGCAAAAGCTTGAGGTTCAGATAATCTGTCGTTTCTACTAAAGGAGGACTGGATACGCTTTGGCCATAAGCCAAGTGTAGGGTAGGGCCAATATCTTTTGCCAAGTTAAGGAGCCTAATCAGGGTTGGAGCCAGCAGGAAAATTCACGGAACCTCCACGTAGAAGGGGGCCAAGAGGAGCAGCCAAGTTTTCCAAAGGAGTTAGCACTGCATTTACTCCAACCTGTGGCAAAGTCCCAAAGCCATGCGCCATGGAGACTGGTCACTGCATGTTAGCCTAGAAAATCTTCAAAGCAGCCATTGCCAATTGCCCATTAAGACCACAAAACACTTAATGAAGTGCCCAGGACATTTAGAATCTTACTGCCAGCTCACAGATTTAAAAAAACAAAAACCAAAAACGAGCTCTGCACAGTTAGCTTTCCAAGTCATAGAATGAGAGCGTTAGTGCAAGAAAGACGGGGAAGAGTGTACCGATGTCTTTAAAAAAGGTCTGGATACCACTGTGAATTTTGTCTTAAAGTAGGTACTTGTCATTTTTTCTCAGCTTTGGGTTTGGAGGAGGCTTAGGTGCAACTCTCTTTGGCCATCCTAAGTCAGGGTTCATCCAACACCAGCTGCCTCCAACAAGATCAAAGTCATGTAACTGAGGAGCTCCAGCGGCCAAGTCTATTTCACATCTGCCCTGGCCCTCAAGGTCGGCCCCCTGGGCCCATCTCCAAAAGGGTTGGCGATGACATCACCAAGCAACCAGTGATTGGAAGGGTCTGAGGACTACAGTGAAATTGACCATTCTGAACAGACAGGCCCGCATGGAGGCAGTGCCTCCTGCCTCTGCCCTGAGCATCAAAGCCTTCAAAGAATGGCCACAAGACTGAAAAAAGGAACATTCAACACAGTGGAAATACCACTTTTGATGAGATGGAGAGCATTGCTCAACAGATGCAGCCCTGATCTTTAGCTAGAGAACTCTCTGGAACCATAAAAAGACCCTGGGGACTGCCCAGTGTGTGGGCTGCAACATTGATGGCCACCACCCTCGTGACAGCAGTGGTGCAGTGGAATGTCCAGCTGGTGAAAGGAAAATATTTCAATTAGAGATCATTTGACAACCAAATAAATAGATACTTGTCCCCACAAAGTCTTTTTTTTTTTAGAGGACATGTATTAAAGCTGGGGGCAGCAAAACAAGGAAGGACTTGGGATATTAGAAGCAACAGGAGAGCCTAACAAAGCAGGGCTGCCTCAGCCCCTGGAAATGTGGTAGGAAAAAAAGTGAGCTGTGGCAGGGCCGCTGTAACTCACTAAGAAGCCAGAGCATCCCCGCAAGTCTTCTAATGATGTGAGAAGAAAGTTCTTGTTTGATTTTCCCCTCAGCTCCACTCTCCACAGCTCACTCAGCTCATTCAATCCACCCTGAAAGTCTGTTTCACTTTTCCCTTCCCACACAAGCGTGACTCTGGCAGCCTGGGCTCTCCAGACCACCAGTCATGTCCACTGATCTGACTGATCAGACATCATGTAAGTCTAGGAGGCCAGCTCCGATCCCAAGAAACTATGACATTGTCCCTATCAGAAATCACAACCCACGCCTGCCAAGCTGGACTCATCCCGTAGGTGAGTGAAGGAGCAACGTTTCTCCTGTTATTCACCTGGAACAATGAGTTTGGAACACAATTCAAATTAGCCTTCAGTGCCTTAAGAGAGAAAGATTAGTTTACATGCCTTTGATTCCTCTTGGCACCTAGTGGAGTCTGCATACACTGTGGGAGTTTACTGATTGCTATCATTTGGTGAATATTTCCTTTATTACAGGTGCTGCACTTGAAGCCTTACATAATTTATTTCATGCATACCTTTTGTCATCTATTCTAACAATTCTTCTAGAAAGGTATTATAATCCCCCACATAAAGATGGGAAACAGAGGCTCTGACAAATCCATCCACTCACCCAAGATCGTACAGCTAATAGGTAGCAGACTGGACTTTTGTCTAAAGACTGCCCAATGCTAAAGCCTGAGCTCTTTCCGCGGCACCATGCTGTCTTCGTAAAAGCATTCCACGAAGACTACGAGCTCCTCCAGTGACAGCTGAACCGATGATGGCAGCCACAGGTGGGCAAAGCTGGGCTCAATATCACATAACCCTTTTAACAGAAGGCCCAGCAACAGAATACAGCACGAGGCAGGAAATAACCAGCACAGAAACAATGTGCTGCCTGAAATTAAATATAGAGGGGATCGCTGCTCAAAAAGCTGGACTAGATGATCTCAATCTCTGACACCAAAAAGTAGGGACAAAGGTAGATCCTGAGAAATGAGGCTACAGCTAAACTCCAGGTTTCCCTTCTACATGTGAGACACTGAGTTTCAGGAGACACAGAGATGAAACAGACACAATTTCCCAAATGGGGGAAGGGTTATAATTTGAGCTTGGTATAAAACAAAAGCAGCCTTTCGGAAAATGGGAATGGAAAAGAGTTGAATACTATGCCTAGCTCCCCATGAAGGGAACAGGATATTCAAAAACAAAGTCGTGAGAAATTACGAAAAATATTTACGGAAGTAAAGGGCACGTCACCGAAAGGAGTGGGAGAGAAGCATAGAAGGGTAATTGGAGGCCAGACTACAGAGAGCTTTGAAAGACTAAGGGATCTGGGTCTCAGCTGATTGTATTTGGGAACCACCGAGGCTTTTGAACAGTGAATGATGTATTCAGGGTTGTGGCTGAAATAAAGCCACATAAATCCTCAATAAAATATGAACAAACAGAATCCCACAATGAATTAAAAGAATTATATACCAAGACCAAGTGGAATTTTTTCCAGATATACAATGCTGGTTTGGAATTCAAAAATCAACCAGTGTGGTCCACAACATGAACAGGTTAATGATGAAAAATTATAGGATCATATTAATTGATTCAGGAAAAGCATTTGACAAAAAGGCGAAAGCCTTTAGCAAACTACCAATAGAGGAGAACTTTATCAACTTGATGAAGAATATCCACAGAAAAATACACAGCTAACATCATATTTAATGGTGACAAAGGCTGGCTTTCCCCCTAAGATCAGAAACAAGGCAAAAATGTTCACTCTCACCGTTTCTTTTCACAATCATACTGGAAGCCTTAACAAGATGAGGAAAGGGGGTGGGGTATACAGATGAGAAAGGAAGAACTAAAACTGTCTTCATTCACAGAAGACATGACTGCCTATGTCAATAGATCACCGTGGCACCCAGTACAGGAGGGACCCCCACTAATTCGGTAGTATGAGTTTGAATCAAGAGAATGAAACTAATGTCTTAAGCTCACGCTAGAGTAGAGACTGGCCAGCACCTATATATAAAGGAACCAACCAACCAACAAGAATGAAAAGCCAAACTCTCAATTTAATAGCAACTTGAACTGAGTTGATATGGATGCCAAGGCACTTGGATGGGAAGTGAGGAATTTCACTAAATGTCAGGTAGCAAGTCTTCTTTTCCACCTAGGCCAACTCAGGAGCTCTCTCCCTCTCCTTCTCCACCCAGAGATCAAATTCTGTGCTGGAGGGTAGGGCATGACGTGATAGCTGTGTGCTCCTAAGCTGCCTTATAATGGCAATATGTTTATTTCATCGTCTTCATTTTCTTCCAGACTCAGTCCAAGAAATTCAGATAACATTAGAAATAAAAATGGCCACAATGCAATCCAACATTCCCTTATTTCCTGGATGGTTTGCAGGTGAATGTGTGCTTCTATAACTATCAAACCGGAGCAGAAAGCTTCAGAACAATGCAATCAATGGGAACGTAGCGGAGCACCGACAACGTATAAGGCTCAACAGAAAACAAAAGGACGTTTGAGACGGGCACAGTGTGGTGGAAGACAAAGAAGAAGCAGTTTCAGAGTCGGAGGGACCACGCTGAGTTCTGAGTTTTGCACCCTTCCCCCCAACCATGTCATAAGCAAGTTTCTTCGTCTCTCTGAGCCCTCAGCTTTCTCACCTTTGCCACGAGAATGATGATAATACCTACCTAATATGGTGAGAATGAAATGTGAAAATGCACATGAACTTGGTTGGCTGCAAATGGCTAAACAAATGCCAGGTTTGCTTACCCAGTTGGTAAGGCAGAGCCCACACGCGAGAGTACTCAGCGTTCAGAGCCGATGAGAGGTACAGGTAGCACAAACAACGGAGGGAGAGTTCTGTGGGCTGGGGTGGGCAACAAGGGCCCCTCAACGGACATGGGATTCCAGTTGAATCTCAGAGGATTCAGAGCGGAATTCAGAGAGGGTAGAGGAAAAAGTTTCCAGTATAAAGGAGGTACCCCAAAATAATTACTGAATGACGGAAAATCACAGAGAAACAAACAAATCAAAATGCCCAAGGTATAGTCTAGAAGCAGTGAGTAGACCTGAGATGACAATTAAAGATGGCCCTTCACTCTGCAAACGTTTTGTTTGAATGAGTTTTCTCCCTATGCCTGTGTGAACACTCAGGCATTTTCTAGAGATGGGCATTGCTGTTCCCCTGGCCCGAGAGAGACTGCAAGTCTATAGAAACCACACTGTGGCTGGTTTGACCCCCTGGTACTGCACTATCTTTCTGACCTATCTGTAACCTGCGTACTTGGGTGAAAACATTTCCTGTAGCCCCAGTGGGACAAGACAGCTCTTATACCTGTTGACATATTTAGACCCATATATTATCTCGACAGCCCCTGTTCTCTTTGATAACCACCAGGACACCTAGATTGTTCGAGTCAGCTTCCTCTACAAACCACAGTGCAAAAGATTCTCATGGGAAAAAAAATTAAAAGGTGCCAAGGTATCTTCTGATTTTGGTGCTTGCATTTTGAAAATGAAGCTTTCAGGTAAAAATAATGGCCAGAGGGACAAAGAAGCTTAGGGATTGGGAGTCAAATAGAAAGGTAGAGTCTGAGAATAGGCAAGGGAGAGAGGTAGAGGCAGCAGAAACAAATGAAAAGAACCCTAGAGATTTGGGCTCTGCTTTAGGGCGTATCATTAACCTCTCTGTGACCTTGGGCTGGTCACTTAACGTCCCTGGGCATTAGTTTTGTCATATGAACCTCAGGAGGTTGGTGGAAGTAACCTCTAAGAATTTTCAGCCCTTACTTTGTAGGATTGCAAATAAAAGAGTTTCCTGTCTGCTGTGCTGGGAAGAGGCAAGTCAAGCCAACTGTTTTTTTCTGATGCTCCTTTATCCATTCTCCCCCTCACGACTCCTAGTGACTCAGAAAAGTAACTGCCCCCCTCACTAGAGAGAGACAATGAATAACTAAAGTTGTTTGGAATTACTAGGTTTGTATTTTCTGTTTGTTACTCTCACTGTCCCACAAAGAAGAAAAAGGCACTGCGGGAAGGTTTTCTCTCTCCCCTGAGGCTTTATCACCAAGTCCTAATCCCAGAAACGTCATTCTGAGTGCCACACTTGTGCTAGACATTGACACGCTGGCCTTCGCCTGGAGGAAACACACTAGAATGGCAGGGGTCTGGGGACACTGTCTAATGAGGAACAAGCAGGAACAAGGGCGTGTAGGCTGGAAAGGAACGGACTCGAGAGAAGCACAATGATGGCCACAAGCAGCAGAAAGGTGGACAGAGGTTGAATTTGTTTGGTGTCGGTCCACAGGGCGGAACTCAGGGCCACCGGAGAAAGCTCCAGGGGAGGCAGATGATGTCCCCACTGGAAGAATTTACCCACAAACAAAGCACCTAAGGGTATCTCGTGGGGGTAGTGACCTCCCCACCCCAGGAAGTGTTCTAGCTCCACGCCCATCTGCCAGGAGACCTCAGAGAGTACACACTCAGCAGGGCGAGGGGCCGAGGGGCCTTCCCAAGGCTGAGACTCTGATTCCACCACAGATGACTCTGAAGCTCAGCAAATGTTGTTCACCTTTCTCTCTAGTTGTTTTGTCTTGTTTACTTGCCTGAACTCTTGCAAACTGCCTCCTGCACTGTGTGACTGCACTTCTTGCTTTTCCATCAATATTTAAGAGGTCAGGGACCCCCAGGCTTTTGGTTTGGAGTTCCCTAATTTCCATCTCCCCTCCCAATCAGAAGTCCCACCAATGTGATTAGGAATAAAACATTTTAGATGTAGTAGTTAAAGGTCATCAGTTAAAGGCTTTGGAAAGCCAATTATCCCTTTGCAGACTGAAAAAGGTTGTAAGGTTGGATTTTTCTGCTACGATAGGTCCCACCCTTCTCATGCTGGACAAAGAAGAATAAAATACAGTCACCGACTCGACATCTGAGCCCACCTAACCCAGCGTGGTAGGGGGGGATTCAGAACAAACTCCACAACATCCAGGAGAACACACTGCCTCAAGTGTCATCCTGGGAGGCTGAAGGACAACTGACTATCACCCACTCTTGTACTGGTTTCTAGTTTCTTTACCCACTTCCGGGATCTGTGGCTTAGCTTTCATTTCTGAACGTGTTCCCTGATTTGTACCCAAGACATTCCTCTTCAAGAAACCGTTAAATTTGGCATGGCAATACTGTTTATAAGCAGAAACCTCCTAGCTCTGGAATGTAGGAGGGACATTTCATTCAAGCCAGCACTACTCATGCATTGCAATTATTATGCAGCTCGAAGCAAAAGCTCAGCTCCATGAAGCAAGGTGCAAAGATGCCAAGGCAAGGTGAAAAAACTGTACATATTGTGGGGTCATGACTCTACCCAATATGCACGCAAATGTAAAATGACGTAAAAAGAAAAATCGTTTAAGGCAAAGAAATGAAATGACCTCAAGTTCTCCCTCTTCTCTCTCCCCCAATTTAAATTTTTTACCAAACTCTTAAAAGCAGTTGCATGCCAAAAAATAATATAAATAAACAAACACTACCCCTTTTTTTCCAGCACTACCTTTTGAAGGCCAGCTTCCTTTGCCCCAAAGCATACTCACATATAAGCTGGAGCTGATTTGACTGATCTGATTTCTTTTGAAGTTGCCACAGCCTGTTCACCCTGAAACTACACACATGGGAGAAACCTCACAAGAAAAGAGCGATAAGCCTCGTGCCTCCTTTTCTTAGCCAGGAAAAGTTCTCAACCTCTCACAACAGGAAGAGGCCTGCCAGCATACCTACCCCAAAATGCTGGTGCTCCACCTCTCAGGGCTCTGAGCTTAGTCTTCCTTTGGGGATAGCGGGTGGCTCATGCAAAGCTCAACACCCCACACACCCTGGACCTGAGGCAAGGACCCCCGCTCAGTCCCTGGAATGGGACTCATAACTGCCATGTGCTCGGCCGAGTTCTCCTGCTGCAGAGTCAAGTTCCCTAGGTGCTATCCTGGTCTTCTGGTGGCCTCTGTGCTTACAGATGAACACACGGCCAAAGAAGGGCTTTGAAATAGGACCTGCTCCCCTCAATCTCCCTGAGTTCTTGCCACTAGCATTGCCCACAACCTGACAGTTGGGGACAGATCCCTTCCACCTCTGAGGAAAGCTAAAGAACTTTGGTGACTCCAAAGTCACAGATCAAGTCCAGAGCACTCCTCTCCCCCATCTCCCTGGAGAAAACAGTGCCCGAAAATACATGCGCAGGGGCCTTGGGTGGCTCACAATCCCTACAGGGCCTGATGTCCCCTCTGTACAGTGATCCCGAAGGGTCTTTCCAGATAGAGATAAAAACTTTTCTAGTCCCTTAAATCCGAAACCTAGACACTAGATTTTATTCACCTGGTTTCTAAATCATATACATTGTACTGGAGTTGTTTCACGACATGGGAAAAGTCACCCTGAGTTAGCTGAATAGAGCATCCAGCCCCACGTCTGCCCTCTGATTCCTGTTATAACTCCACTCAGTTAAGAAGGGCCCTTTCCCAAACTCCCGCCCACACTGGCCCTTCCTCTGTGGGTCAAATCCAAAGGTCCATCTTGTCTCTGTTAGGTTGTCCTCTAACTAGCCCTGTCTCTTCCAATGGACTGAGAGCTCCTGCTGGGAGACCTGGAACCAAGGCGCAGGAGATGCAGCATGGGGCAGAGGCACATAACATGTGCAGACTTGGGGAATTAAACTTGAAGCAGAGGCATTCCCAGACGCCCGGAGGAGCCCTTCATAATCCAATAGGAATGTCCTCCATGAGCTTGTCTGTAACACTCGAACTAAATAATTTGTCATACAAACCCTCCCAGGTATGTGCTTCTGGAATGTGGGTGGCAGGCATCGTCTCCTTTGCCTAACTGTCTGTGACACTGAAGATACAGAACTAGTCCTCTAACCGCAGAGAAATGTGAGAGGTTTAAGTAACAGAATGTTCTTATAGAGCACGCACATTACTGACCTGCCTCTTCCCTCCCTGCCCCCTGGGCACCCCGCGTAGGTGTGACCACACTACCCCAGAGGCACCCGCCTGCTGAAGCCTCTCAGGTCTCCCCGTTCACCCCAGGGTCTGCACTTCTCCCGTGGCTCTGCCTGCCAGCATCCTTTGGAGCCTTTCTTCCCGTCCTGACCCTGTTTTCCTCAGGTCACAGAAGTGAGAACTCCCAGTCTCCCTCCAGCTTCCAGCCAGTGAGCCTCTCGATGGGAGGGTGTCCATAAGCTCATTTTCCACTGATTAAAGTGGGACAGACTAAGAGGTCCTGAAGTCAAGTTGCTCAAAATTCCAGGGGGCACTGCCCCACGTGCCTTACACCAGAGCCTCACCCTCAGTTCCGAAAGCCCTTCCTGGGGCTGGAAACAGACACACAGGGAGTGGGGCAGGCGGGGGTCTCCAAGTCACTGCGCTGACTTCACGCCTCTCGGGTGCCTTGGAGGGTCCCCCACAACGTGAACACTTGTGTTTTTCCATGCTGAGGGCTAGTGACAGCACACACACACCCTCTTGATCCCTACCAACACCTGAAAAGCATGTCGAATCTGCTGATTTAGTTTTTAACATCCCAAGATATTCAGTCCTTGGAAATTTTCCATCTGCATCTCAGGACAAACCTTTCCCCTCAAGCTTTTGTCATTCATGGAAAGGAAGTTTCCTTTTCATGAAACTTAAAAGTTATTTTAATTGCAGAAAACATGTGCAAAACCTCCTGCACACGGGAATGCACATGAACACACGAGCATGCACACTCACTGGAAAATGGGAAAGAAAGCCAGCCTAGTGAAAATCTGCTTACATATTCCATTTATTTAATATTCAGGTTCTTTCTGAGTGATAAAAATGGCAGTTTGTGTCTTTCAAGGAATTTGTTCAGTTCGTCTAAGTTGCCAAGCTCACTGACCTAAGTTTGTTTGTGACAGAGGGCCCCTTAGTACCTTCTTCGTGATGGTGACACTTCTCGCATCCCTGGTATTGCTCATCTGTGCTTTCTGCCCTCTCTTCCTGGGAAATCTGACGAGGGGTTTATCATTTTTCTTGATTTTTCTCACAGAGCCATTTCTCTATTTGTTTATTTTCTTTTTTGCTAATTTCCTTTCTGGCCTTTGTCATTTCCCTTTTCTGCTTGCATTTGGGGTTTTATTTGCTCATCTTATTCTGCTTTTTTTAAGGTGAAAGCTGAGGTCATCGATTGGAGTTCTTCTTCTTCCCTAATGTAGGCACTTTAGGGCTACAACTTTCCCCTAAATGCTGCTTTAAGGGCCTCCCACAAATCTTGAAACCCTGTGTTTTCATTCCCATTCATAAAATAAAACATCTAGCATCTCTTTCTATTGCTTCTTCAACCCATGTGTTATTTAGAAGTGTGTTATATAGTTCCCAAATATTTGGGGGTTTATCAGCTACTCCTTCATTGATTTCTAATTTAATTCCATTTAGGTCAGAGAATATACTCTATATGATTGAGTCCTTTCACATGCATTGAGACTTGCTTTATGGCCCAGAATATGTCCTATTTTGGTAAACTTTCCATGTATGTTTGACAAAAATGTGTACTCTGCTGCTGTTGGGTAGAGTGTTCTGTAAAGTATCAGTTAGGTCGTGTTGGCTGATGTTGTTGTTCAAGTGTTTAATATCCTTCTTAGTCTTCCGTCTCCTTGTCTGATCAATGAGTAAGGGAGGGAGGCGTTCAAATCAACTATAATTGTGGATTTTCCTATTCTTCCTTGCAATCCTATCAATTATTTGCTTCATATATTTTGAAGCTCTTTTATTAGGTACCTAAAGGGTTAGGGTTGTTGTCTTCTGGATGGTTGATCCTTTTATTATTAAAAATGACCCTCTTTTTCCCTGGTAACATTATTTTGAAATTTACTGTTTGACACTAATACAGCTGCTATAGTTAGTATATCTTTTTCATTCCTTTACTTCAAGCCTACCTGTATTTTATATTTAAAATGGGTTTCTTATAGGCAGCGTGTAGTTGGGCCTTGCTTTTTTTAATCCAATCTGAAAACCTCTGCCTTTCAATTTGGGTGCTTACACCATGTCCACTCGGGTGAAAAACTCAAAGACAGCTTAGATGGAATGGACAAGAAAGACACAAAATACCTTTTTATTTCGTTCAAAACGCTTGCAGAACCTTTAACATTTCCTGCAGTGAAGGTCTGCTGGTGATGAATTTTTTCCAGCTTGTTTTTAGGTCTGATAAAAACCTAGGTGTGATAGCTCACCTATGCTCTTGAGGAGACTGTCACCGGATAAAGAATTCTGCCCTTTAAAGATGTTGCTCCGTTGTCTTCTTATCCGCATTGTTTCCCATGAGACTTCTCCTCCTCACCTTTGTTCCTTTGTCCTTTCTCAATGCCTGAGTGGTCTTCTCTTCATCATACAGCTTAAGCAATTTGATTATGACAGGCCTTGGTTTCGTTTCCTCCGTGTTTCCTGTACTTGAGTTTGTCGAGTTTCTGTGGATTTCTAGTTTTATCACACGTGGAAATTTTTAAGCCATAATTTCTTTAAAGATTTTTTTCCTGTCCCCTCTGCTCTGCTCTCCTGTGAGATACCAAATGCACATGTAAAGGACCATCTGCAGTTGCCCCGTTCACTGATGCCACCCACTTTTTTCAGCCTTTCACTCATTTCACTTTGAAGAGTCTCCATCACGGTCTCAAGTCCACTCAGCTTGTCTTTGGCGGTTTACGATCTGCCGTTAAGTCCACCTAGGGCGTTTTCATCCCAGACTTTAGTTTTCACCTCTAGTTCCGGTCAGGTCTTCTGTCTTCCGTGTCTCTACGAAATACGTTCCATCTTTTATTTAGCTCTTTGAACATGTGTGGTTATAGTTATAATAATTGTTTAATTTTTGTTTACTAATTCTCTCATCTGCCATTTCTTGGCCAATTTCAATCTACTGATTTTTTTTTGTACTTTTTGTTTCTTTGCATTTCTGGGGATCTTTTATTGAATGCCGGCTATCATGAATTCTGTCATATTGGTTGCTGAATATTTCTGGATTCCTACAAATATGTTAAATCTCTGTTCTCTGGTACAGTTGTTTGGGAACACTGATCCTTTCAGGCCTTTTATGCACTGAGCAGCGTTTCGTCTAGGGTTCATTTTCCCCATTGCCAAGGGAAGATCCTTCTAAGTTACTCTAACCCTAACCCTGCCAGTCTGGCTGTTGGGATTCAGCACTATTCTTAACTGGTCTCTGGTGACTGTCCCTCTGGTCCTTCCAGGTGGTTGCCCCACGCGCACACACCGATCAGTGCTCAACAGAATGCGCGAGGGTGATCGCCTGCAGATCTCCAGAATTCTCTGTGCACTTCTCTATTTTCTATTCTGAAAAGTCGAGCCCCCTCGGCTTCCCCACACTCCTAGTTGCATCTCTTTAAATGGAGGAGACAGTGTCTGAGACTCCCTGCCCCCATCCTCAGCCTGAAATGTTTCTCCAGGCAGGAATCCAGAAAAAAAAGTATATGATTCACTCATTTGTTTTCTTTCAGGGACTAATGTCCTTTGTTACCTGACTTCCAAAATCTTGAGAGCCAGTTTCGCAGATGTTGCCTGTTTTCGTTTTTTTAAGTCATTTCAGGCAGGAGGGTCCGCCCAGTCCCTGTGATTCCATATTGGGCAGAGAGAAAGTCAGTACTGCCGATATCACTTTATTATATTTCACAGATATTTAAAAAGTAAAAAATATGGGGCAGGGAGAGTGGGGTATCTGCTCCTAAATCAGATGATTAAATTCAAAGAGATGACAAAATTATTTTGTAAGGGTATAAAGGGCCGGAAGCAAAATACATTCAGATACCCAAGTTAAACATATGCAGACTTTAACTAAAGGAGTGGCAGAGTTTGTTGTAATCTTGGGGAGGTAATGGACCATCACGAAAATTAGGCGGTGTGTGAGCTGATATTGAACGCAGAAGAACAGCTTTCCAGTGCCCATTCAGAGGCCAGGCACCTGTGTGAGCCCTGCTCCACTACCTGGGGGAAGCATCGCGCCTTGTGGCCAGGATCCTCCTGGGCAGCACGAGGCCCTGTTTTCTCTGGTCAGGGAGAAACTTGGAACATGATATCAGAAGCCTCAAGCCCCTGAAGGCGAAATGTTTCCTTATCAGATAAATGCCTTTCTAACCCTAGGAGATTTAGAAACATAGAAATTATTAAATAAATCAAATCTATACTAAAGGTAAAATGTTTTTTTTTTTAGAAATTACTTTATTGCTGTTCAATTACAGTTGTCTGCATTTTCCCCCCACCACTCCCCCAACCCCAGCCAATCCCACCTCCCTCCCTTGCTCCCACCCTCCTCCCTGGTTATGTCCATGTGTCCTTTATAGTGTTTCCTGGAAACCCTTTCCCCCACTGTTCCCTTTCCCTTCCCCTCTGGCCATTGTAGATTGTTCTTAATTTCAATGTCTCTGGTTATATTTTGTTTGCTTTTTACACTTTTGTGTAAACTAATATTTGAGTCCATATATGTTTAAAAGAGTTTGCATATTAGATTAGCCAACAAACTAGATTTGTGATTCTAACATGAAATGTGTGTTTCTTAGATTTACGATTTTTAGTTGAAAACTCGAACATGCTTTCTTAAGTTTATACAAATTACTAGAGTCCCCATATTTATATGTTTATCTTTGGAATTTTTTCAGGTATTACATAAATCAGAAGATCTCGACCAGACAGTTGGAGCACTTAGGAACAAAAGTGGAATATACTGGATTTTAAAGGTAGTTTGAATATCTCAGAGCAGCAGTTTTCAACCTTTCTCATCTGGCAGCACACATAAATCACTAAAATTCTGCAGTGCACTGAAAAATATATCACATTTTTTCCTGAGCTGACGAAATAGGTATAATTTCAATCCGCTCACACCAGATGACTGTTGTTGGGCTGGTTGGTGCCCAGGACGAGTCAGGTATTACATGTTTTTCAAACCCTAGCAGCACGCCAGCTGAAAATCACTGTATTAGAGGAAATTAAAATGGTCCCCCCTCAATGGGCTCCCAAATACTGCTGGATTGACAAAGAAAATTATCAAATTTGTAGGTTAAACTTAAAAGCTTAAGGGGAAAACTAGAGTTTTCCACCGAAAATGTTAACATACATTTTGAAACAAAAGCAGACCCTGAGTAGTCTTTCAGGTGACAACGCTCCCTTCCCCCCCGCCCCCCCTCCTGACACCAACAGCTTCCCCTGGTCTTCACAAGGCACAGTGTGAAACCCACCGGGGCAGGCTGTGAGCAGTCACGAGGGTTTTCGAGAGGCTGGTGATGGCTAGCCCTGACTGAATGTGTCAACCAACGGTCCCCGGCGTCAGCGCACCACCGCCACCACCAGGAATTCCCAATCGGGGCACAGTGAAGAAAAACTGTATTTGGTGGACACACTTACTTAACAGTGACACGCCTGGAAACAGCACGGTCAAGGGACAGCTCTAGGGCCAGGGCGCCCTGGGGACCCTCCGCAGCTCGACGGCTCCGCGCCTTGTGCTCAAGGGGCTGCTTGACTCTTGCCCTGGCGAGGCAGCACCGGGGTTTCCGCTCAGCCAGGGAAAGAGTCTCCATTCTTGGGTGGAAAGAGGCAGTATGCCAGATTTGGGCTGAAGCTATGGCTCGGGTCTGGTTGTGTTTGCTCATTTTTACAGATCTAAGTCTCTTAAGGGCTAACCTGGAATGGAAAGGAACTAGAACTGCCTTGGACAATCATCCTCAAAGAGGAAACTCGGAGGCCCACTCTGTCAGAAAATCCAGCCAGTCCTCCTCAGAGGAGCGAAATGGGGCTTTCCCAAACCAGCTGTGGCCAGGGCCTGTGCCACGCACAGGAGGATGCCCAAGAGTGCTGGATGTGCTGCCTGCCCTGTGGGGGCCACCAGCACCCCCCTGTCCCTGGCATTCAAACATCTGCTAACCCCCAGCAGGCCAAAGGGGCCGTCTAATGTGTATTAATGAGTCCTGAAGCAGCTTTCATAATTTAGGGTCTGGTCTTGCCTTGAAGTTACCAGGTCCTAGAAACTCGGTTATTTCTCCTTTTATTCACTTGCATCATCAAAGGGATAAAACGTGTAATCATGTTTCTATTGTTTGAGAAGAACCCATTACAGTTGCCGAGAGGCGGTAATTGAGTTTATCGGACATAATTACCTCCACTCAACCCACCTCCTCTTCAGTTGGCCTCCCTCGGTGAGGAGGACCCCACTCTACCTTTCACAAAGGACACTTGCATATTTGAATGGCTTCCCAGGAGTCTTTGAGTGGCATATAATTATACTTAATTTAATTTTTTTGACATTAGTCCCCAAGGCTTTGATCCGAATTCTGTATTTCTCTGGTATAAGGAAAATAAGGCTCTGCCTCAAACAAAGTATTGGCTTTGTGGACAGTTTGCTGTTCGTGGTGCACCTGACCTTCTGGTAGAGCCTCCACTTGCCGGCAGCCCCTCCTGGGCTTGGCCTCTGTTTCCAGCTTTTTGTGTTTCCCTATCAATTGTCAGGTCACCAGGAGCCTGGGCACACTCGGGTGTCAGGGACACTTTCAGAACCCCAAGTCCCCAGGACAGGGGAATCTAACACCTGTCCTATTTCTTGTGTGACAGGCAAACCATCCTGACCTTGAATGTAGGAGCGTTCATGTTGAAATACACATGGGGGGCGGGGGGGTGGATAAAGCTCGCACAAGTTTGTCTCAGGTAATGTACCCAAGTAAGTCACAATCCGGCCATTTAGGAAACATTTGCCACATGAGAGCACACTACACCTGTCCTCAAGGACCTAACGATACTGTTAAAGACGGAGACTAAAAAGGGTCAGGGAGAGCCACAGGAAACACAGGCTGTCACAGAGACGCTGTGCAGAGGAACTGCAGAAAGAAGAACAAACTTAGCAGGTTATTTCTCTTCAGCTTTGGGGCGAACCCCCTCCCCTTTTTGGTGGCTGAGCCGAGCTTCCCATTGCTTCTGACCCTGCGTTATCTCGATTCCTTAGGGACTCGTGGATTTCAGCGGGTCTGGAGGGGTTTATCATCCAGACCTGCTGGCTTCCTTCTCGCCAGATTCCTGGAACCATCTCAGCAGAACTTGTATGCACGGTAAATAGCTAACGCCCCAGTCTCCAGGTCCCTAACCTTTTCAGCTGTAAGGACCATCGCCTCCTTTCCATATGGGGCCGCTTGTTCTCCTGGCCCACCCCTTCACTGTCACAACCTCCGAGAACCACTTCCTCTTTGAAGTCTTTCCCTCAGTACACCACTCCCAGATCACAGCCTCTGGTTCCTCCAGCTCCCTCCCTCAGGTTCTGTCCCTACACCTCCATCTGACCTCTCATCTTGACCTTGAGCTCTTGACTCTGCCTGGTTCTCCTTCTCTATCAGCATCCCCTGACTTCGCTTCCTTTTCATTTGGCCAAGGGCTACAGAGTTTCACCTCAGCTGCCCTCTGGAGAACCGCCTCAGCTGTACCACTTGCTTGTCTCTGTCACACCCACCCCATCACCTCCTAGTCCTGGATCTACCTAAATACCCACCTTCTCTACCAGGGTTACTTTCAGGACCGCTGGGGAAAAATCCTGCCACTGCAAGAACGGCACCCCACAAATTTACAGCATCGGCTACACCCCCGTCACTCTCAGTGACTCTCTGCTTTCTCCCATCCCCCTGCCTTCCCTACCCAATTACCTTCTCTCTTGGTTGCCCCCCATTATTTTACAGAATTATAAATCAGTCTCCCAACCTCCTGCCCCCTCCTCACCACGGCATCTGCCCTCATCATTGCCCCTCCTCAGACGCACCCCAAATCACTGACTTTCTCAAGGACCTGGCTCCATCAGGGACGATTTCTCTTCTGTGACTATCGACCCACAAATTCCCACTGGATTCTTCACTTCTCCCTGTAAACAAGTTCATGCCTTTCTTAAAAAAAAAAATTCTCCTTCAGCCCATCCCTCCGTGTCTCTCGCCACACGGTAAGAACACCCTTTTTCCACAGCCAGGCTCACGGTCTACACCAGCCGGGGTGTCCACCCTTTTGGCGTCTCTGGGCCACACTGGAAGGAGAGGAGTTGCCTTGGGCCACCCATTAAATACACTGTGACATGGGGTCACACAAACAGTTCATAATGTTCTAAGTGAATTTACGATTTTGTGTTGGGCTGCATTCACAGCCATCCTGAGCCGTAGGTGGCCCCGCGGGCCACAGGTTGGACCCCTGGGCAGCCTCAGTCTCCACTATCTCACCACCAACCCACCCCAACAAGATGACCCGGCCTGAACCTGTCTCGTGCCACTGAAAATGCCTAGTCAACATCAACATGTCAATGTCTCATGGTCAGCTCAAACATGTCCAAAACTAAGCTTCTGATCTCCGACCCCGAACCTTCTCCACCCACAATTCTTGCCAACTCGTTTGAGAAACTCCACATCCGATCAATCACCTTGGGCCCACCCCCACCACCAACTCCTAATCACCTCTTAACTGGAACTGCCACCCAGGCCGCTCACAGTCTCTCTGCTTCCAACCACACCCCTCCAGCCCACTCTCCACACTGCCTCCGTGTGGTCACTCACTCAGGCTGCTCCTTGCCTCTCAACATCAACTCCCCTCGGGCAGGAATGCTGAGCCCTTCACCTAGGCCCTGTGTGTCTGCTAACCTCCCAGTCCACCATCTGTCCTGAACTCACGTCCACAGCCTGCCCAGAATGGGCCAGGCCTGCTCACGCCTCCGAGCCTTTGGGCACGTTTTCCTTCTGCTGGTGATGTCTTGCTACTGCCTGTCGCTCTTCAAAGTTCAGGCACGACATCATCCTAAAGCCTTGTCAGAGTGCCCCAGGCAACCTGAAGCAATCCGCTCCTTCTCCAGCCATGTGCTGTACTTGCCTCCATCATGGCAATGACCTTGTTGTCTTGTAATTATAATAAGCCCTCCCTGTTCATGGTCGTGTGGGTCGAATGACAATAGGGGAAGGGGCTTGGTAAGCTGTAAAACCTCAAATAGATGTGAGTCATGAGGGAGGTGGGAGCCAGTAATGGGAGATACAAGGAAACAAGCAATCACCACCCAATGCGATGAGGTCATCGCTACCGTGGGACCACAGATGTGGAAATCAAGGCTCAGAAAACGTCAAGCTTCAACAAGGGGCCAGAGACTTCAAGGTAGGCATCCTGGTGCCCCAGGAGTATCAGTCAGGGTTCAAACACAAGAAACAAATCCACCCGTATGTGTTAAACAAAAATTCTGCAAGTTAAAGAATTTGGCATTCACAGAATGGATCATGGAAAGTGCAGGAGAACAGGGCTCCAGGCTGGGCCATCAGAAAAGCCGATCAGAACCTGACACCCAACTTGCCCAGCACGAGAGCTGCCGCCTCAGCCACCACCAGGATGGCAGAGAATCAAAGCCCAGCACACTGCCAAAACTCCAGTCCCAGGATCAGGGAGGCACCGGCCCCCCACCCGTGTGCCACGAGACCCGTGGAGCTAGTCACTGCGCAGCGAGTCCCAGCCCACACCCAGAACCACGCTCACTTCCTGCAAGAGTCAGGGCAGGGGGACAACGGATCCCCTTCGCATCCACCTCTGGGTACTGCCTTAGTGCCTCAGCGGGTGGAAACTGAATCTAGGAACCTCAGAACAGAGGGAACCTGGGAAATGCCACTTTTAGCTTTCCAGCCCCTCACGTACAGGAAGACACACCAAAGGAGCATGAAACAGACACCAAGTGCCAGTCCAGAGCTCCCAGTACGAAGAAGAGAGACTTGCGTGAAGGGACACATCTTGTTATGGGAAAGGTCCCCTCAGGGGAAACGGTGTTTGTTTGCTTGTCCATAGTTCCCGAGCTCTGGAACAAAGAACTGAAGGACAGTTTAGCTGCTGGCAAGAAGATAAAGTTTTTCCTAATAGGTCTCCCCTGTGGGACATTCCACAGCGGAGGTTACATGATGTTATTCACAGTGCAGTGTCTTCAAAGACAGGCAGAAGGGATGTTCACAGGCTAGTTCTTAAAGGGACTTCTGCTAAAATGCAAAGGCATAATAACGTGGACATGGAATTGGGGACCCCATTGTCTCCGTATCTCTCATTAGCTGGCCTGGTCCTTTGATCAGCCACTGCCGTCCTGTGCCCCTCAGAGCCTCCAGGTTCAAGGGGGGGGCCTGGGGGCAGAAGCCAGGGCAGCTGGAGTTTCCTCCGTGCTCTCTGAAATCCACACAAAATTCCCTTTGAAAAGGGGGTTTAACTGCTTTTAAAATGTTTGAAAATATGTCTTTGACCATCTCTTATAACAGATATTTGTTGTGACCGGCTTTGGGGCGCAGCTGAACCCTGGACAGTGAAGTTTGACACCAGCCCTTAGGACCAGAATTCTGTTCGGCTTCTCAAGACCGATTCAGACGCTTTGGAGGCACCAGGACGGCCGATGTCGCAGCTGGCTTTTCCAGATCACAAAGCCTGTGCATCTTTTTCCACCATCGCCCACGAAACCCAGGTTCAGGCTGGGATGGTGACACAAAATAAGCTTCAGGACAACAGGGTACAAAAAGAGCTAGAAGAGTCCCCTCCAGCTGGGACTCTTATGTGGCAGGTGAGAAAACTGAGGTCTGGGGGGAAGAATGGCCTGGTGAGCCACAGAGCCTGGCCCTTCCCCCAGCCCCACCCCAGCTCCGTCTGTGGGCACTCACACCTACCTTCTCCTGCCACTTCTGTCCTGAGTCAGTGTCATGCCTGCATCTGCAACTCCCTTAGAAGGAAAACGCACACCTCACAGTGCTGGCTAGCAGTGTTCTCCTGGAGGGTGCTGGGCACTTACGAGAGATTAGTACTCCCAAGGAAACTGCAGCAAATACATGTCTCCATCCATCATACGAGCCCCTGTCTGAAAGGACCTGATCTGGAGGAACAAAGGGCCCCCTGCTGCCCTGTGCTTTTTGTTTTCCCCCAGAAAATGATCTGCCGCCTTCGTTGTTTCTCTCCCTGTTCTTAGATAGATCTCCTGGTCTTAACTCCCAGGCAGAGTCTGCCAAATGTGGCTAAGCTTTCTCCTCATCCAGCAAAAACGGCTGAGGCCTGGCGTCGCCAGGAGAGGATCACCGGCCACTGGTGAGGTGAAGCCCAGCCACAGCCAGGGAGCTTTCTGCCCAGGCCAAGGTCAGATCGCATTAGAGAGCCAGGCTGGCCAGCCCAGTTTCTTACTGACACGTAGCTGGAGGCTGAGTGTAGACGCAGGAGCAGGCAGGGTGAAGAGGACGCTCTGAAACGCTAAGATTAGAGCATGAGGAGAGTCTGTGGGAGGGGTCCTCTCCACTGCGGGCATTCGCGCTCCTTCCCACCTGTTACTGCTTGTGTTTGGCCAAATGAGCCCCGTCGCCTCACATGAAACCCCCTTCGAGCAGAAACTTCTCCCAACAGGCTTCGCCTTGCCTGTTTTGTCCACGGTACAGCCATCCTCCTGGTCCCTGAGGCCTGCACTAAGTCAGGTCCTGTTGATTCTCCCACACAATGGCTTCCAGGTCTGTCCCCTGGGTGCCACCTTGGTCTCCCACACCAGTCTCTCTGACCCAGAACTTGCAACCGTCTCCTCACTGGGCCCCCCACCGTGGTCTCTCCAACCCCCCCCCCGCAATACACGGACAGCCATCGTAATCTTTCTCCCACCACTTCACCTGTGAGCCTTGCTCACAAATGTGCCTTGTTCCCCAAAGCAATGAGCCAGGCTTTCGGCACTTCAGAGTTGGACCTCATACCAAATTTCCATATTTGTATCCCCGTTAGGGGCACACTTGCATGTGTACACAGGCATACACATGTGCACACCACACAGGAACATGTACACACACAGAGCTTTTGATTAAACCAGAATGATGTGCCCACATATTCCTAGGAAACGTTCCGTGGGTTCCTGTTCCCACCGTTCCCCACCTGGCACCCCCTCCCCCATAGTATGTGCACAGTCAAATCCCTCCCAGGCCCACAGAGAGCTTGCACCTGTACCATCCATGTGACCGTGGCCTCTGGACAGCAGGCAAGTTCAACAGGGCACAGGTTATCATTCCCATTTTGCAGGAGCAGAAACTGAGCCTGAAGAGCTAACAACTTGGTCCCCCCATGTGTACAGCCATGGGTCATTTCAGCAGCACTCGTCCTGGTCTCCAGCCCTGCCAGCCCTCTCCTGCCACCCCGAGGCAGAGGACCCAGGGTGCTGGAAGGAGGAGGGGAAAAAGGGGCCAAGAGGAGTGGTGGAGATGTCACTCACTCGCGATCCAAAGACCCTGGGGAGAAGCAGTGAGTAACGGGCAGATCCCCAGTCAGCCAGAAAAAAGGAGGGCACGCTCCCGGTTACAGAGGCACCCAGCACAGCATCCACCACCTGACCAGCCAGACCTGGGGGCAGGAGCGGCGGCTTCGTACCAGCAACCTGCTCCTGGGTGGTGGAAACGTGAGGGGCGGTATTTCTGGTTTCCTGGGAGGTGTAGAGGAAGCAATTACCACCTTTGCACACGTCTGTGTCATCCCATTGACTTGGGGGAGTTCGACACCGTTTGTCAGACTGTGTAGGAAAACACAGTGGCCAGACCTTCCAAACAGGGCGCCTTTGTCCACAGCTGACACCCTGGCCCGGAGCCCGGCTCAGCTTCAGGAGAGGATTTAGGTCAGGAAGAAAATGGCAGTGGGGGTGGCTGCAGCCTTAGAATCTGCTTTAGCCCAGGATTTGGAAGATGTTTCCCCTTCCCACAGTCACACCCGTGCCCCTGGGGCAGGGGGCAGGAGACGGCTGGTCTTGCCTCAGTGTTGGAATTACTGCTGACTTTAAGGAGAAAACATCTAGGCCTCATTAGCCCTGCAACAGAGCTATTTGTCCACTTCCCATTGCACTGGAAAGTCCCCGGGCCATCGTTTTGTCCTTCCCGTCAGCTCCAGCCTGCGACGCCTTTACTTACCTCTCTGAAAACGCAGACTTGTGCAAGGAGGGGTGGGAGGTGTGGGAAGCTTCCAGCTGGGGAGGTGGCCACGGAACTGTAGTGATTTTCAAAGTAAATGAGCTTCAAGAGACAAAAAACCCAGGTCATCCTGACTCATTTAGAGTCTGAGTCTCTTCCAAGTTCACTTTCCACACGTCTCAAGAAACTACTCAAAGAGGGTTTATGAGAAGCAGCCACGCCATGGCCTGCTGTGGCCGTTTTCAACAGGGGTCAGCCACGGAACAAGCCTCAAAGGCCAGTTCTTACCTTCCATGCTCCTTTATAGGATTAGCTGATAGGTTTCAGGTTTCTGCATCATTTTTGAGAAGGGGTCACCTGTGCCGGACTGCGATGCTCTCCTACTGACCTCGCCCTCCATCTTGTGGATAAAGGAGGTACTGCTTCCAGGGAGAGGATTCTCCTTGGGCACAGGCTTCTAAAACAAACTTGAAAATCAACCAGGGAAGGATTGTGGGGGTAAAAAAAATATCCTTAATGCTAAGAGACCAGAATAGGCATCCTCAGAAATATTGCAGGTTCCGTTCCAGACCACAGCACTAAACTGAGTCTCACACTAAAGTGAGTCCTAATCTCTCTGCCCGTGCAGGGTCTGGCCTTCAATGTGTAAAACACACAACATCTGTGAGGCCCAATAAGGCGAAGTGTGATCAACGAGCTGTGCCCGTAACAAGTTTCGCTTTCTACAGCAAAGGTGAATTCTTTGTTGTTGTACGTTCTAATCATCTCCAGTGTGTCCTGCCTCCCTCGTCACTCCAACAAGCACGGAATTCGAGCACCTGCTACGAGCCTGATGTCAGAGGAGGTCCTGGGGTAGAGATGAATCAGGTGACCCTGTCCTAAAAAATGAAGGAGGAAGGGGGAGGGGAGAGAGGAGCAGCAGGAAAAAAGAAAAACAGAAGCTTCGAATCTTTCTCTATGATCCTAAAATTTTTCTTTAAAAAAACTACGTTTACATAAAAAAGAAGCCTGAAGTCCAGAGGTGCAGAAACATGTGAGCCAATAGTAACATTTTGATGTGTAGGGCCACGAGGGGGAATCATGTTCAGCAAGGCCCCAAAAGAGGAAGTCTGCTTGGGGAAGAAAGGAGAAATGGTCCCTGGGAACGGAGAAGGGGACATCTGACTGATGGTCAGCAGCACAAAGGAAGGGCAGGGAAGGTTCAGTGAAGTCTTATTGAACCTAAAACTCTCACTGCTTCCCTCACAGTCCATAGTGGTCAGCGAGTATTAGCAGAACACTGGTCACTGGGAATGGAAAGGCATCCAGAGAAGGGGGGAGTAGTGGGGGAAAGAGAAGGGATACAGGATCTTTTTGAAGATGAGGTGGGGGCTGGCTTCAGGGCCACTGGCTCCGTCTGTGGGTGTGGGGCAGTAAGTGCATGGTCAAGAGGAAGTAAAATGCTAGACTTCGGAGTAAAAGCAACCTGGATCTCAACTTTGCTACTTAACAGCTGTGTGACCTAGGCCAGTCACTTAACCTCTCTGAGCTGCAGTTTTTTCAGCACAAATCAGGGTGATAATAACAGCTACTCCTGAGGGGAAGTAAGTGAGGCAATGCACACAGAGCCCCACCCAAGGCTTCCCCCAATCCAGCCCCCAGATGTGGTTGCCTGTGGTGGCATCAGGGCATGATGCCAAGTTCTAGTGCGGTTCTTCTGTAGAGCTGGGTCTTCATTCACCTGTTCCCAGAGGCTCCTCCACACCTCACAGGTGTCTTCAAAACGGGGTTACCACACACTGCACAGGACACCCTTATGCTAAAACATTTGTTGTTTATCTGAACTCAAATTTAGCTGGTCCCGCTCTAATGTTAGCTGCTAAATCTGGCAGCCCTAATTCCAATCCCAGGTTGGGCGTGCAACCCAAGGAAGCCCAGGCAGATGATGGTTTGGGGCTGCCGTGGAAGCCCCTGAAAGCCGCAGGGAACTCGGGCAGCTTCTGCAGGTCAAAGTTTCATTTTGATTCACCCCTCAATGGTGACCCCAGCATCACCCAGGCAGCTTCCCCGTGAGTTCTGCGGGAAACTAGTTCTAAGGATGGGAAGCACGAGGCACACAGAGGGAAGTGATTCCAGATCAAACGAGGCTGAGAAATCGCACTCTACAAAAGTGCAGCTTCCTTCACTGCCAGACTTCTCAGACCTTTAACCTGCTGGTGTGACCCGGGGATTCTAGCAGTGGGTGTGGCGTATAGCGCTTCCCACACGGACGTGCTCGTGGAAACTCGACTTGCACATGCATCCCTCAGGACTAGCTTCACTGAAAGCAAAGAAACATCTAAAACTCCCGTAAACTGCAGGCAGGGCACAGGCACTAACACAGTCCCCGTCAGAGGGAACCATTCTTGATCCTTCCAGCGATGCAAACAGCCTCTCAGCCAGCAAAGACAGGGTAGCCATGGTCCACGGGTGGGTTTTGAAGGACAGTCCCACTGTAAGTGCTTGGATTTTAAGCCGATGGATGTTCATGGTCCTGTGGGGCCATGATGGATTCTGGGAAGCTTTCCCTAAACTCCCAGTTGTCTCTCCCATCCTTCTGCTTCCACACCTAAAATTCCGTCACGTGGGTGTGGAGGCTTTGACACCAGTCCAAATGTAAATATGCCCGGGAAGAGGGGCTGCTTGGGCCGTCAGCAGCCACCAGACGTGGTATGACTCAGTAGGTGGGATCCCTCTCAAGGAGCAGCACAGTGACAGCTCTGCTTGGCAGGTGGGGGGTTACTCGCAGACCCAGAGCAGGTGCGCAAGCCCAGGGAAGGGCTTACCTGGCTTCTGGGGGGTAAGTGGGCCCTCCAGGAGCCAGCCGGGAAGAAAAAGAAAAACGAGCTCAGATCTTACATGGAATCTTATAAAAAGCCAAACCTGGCCCTGGCAGAGGGCTCAGTTGGTTGGAGCATCGTCCCCGTACACCAAAGGATTGGGGCTTTGATTCCTGGTCCAGGCACATGCCTAGGTTGCAGGTTAGATCCCCAGTCGAAATGCCCGTGGGAAGCAACCAATTGGTGTTTCTCTCTCACATCTATGTCGCTGTTCTCTCTCTCTCTCTCTCTCTCTCTCTCTCTCTCTCTCTCTCTCTCTCTCTCTCAAATCATATATTTAAATCATACATTTTAAAAACATACTTTTAAAATTAAGAGAAAGAAGTTAAACCCAGGCTCAAAATGACAGCCCCTCACATACAGCGAAAGGCACTTAATCGGCTCCCACAGGTTCGCCCCCCCTGCCCCCCTACCTCACCCCACCCCGGGACTTCCATCCATTCCAAGGCCTCTAGTCCCCTGCATGATTGCAGAGCATATGCAGGCCCAGGTCAGACTCAGGGCCAGGCCTCCTCTGACCTGGCCCCCAATCCTTGTAACTGAACCCACCTGCTACCCCAGTGCTAAGACCTGAGTGCTTACTCTTCTACCCTTACCTTATTTTCTAAGCCCCAAATTTGGGTCCCTGCCAAATCCTCTTCTTCTCCTGTCCTACTTTTCTGCCTGTCATTCCCCTTCAGCCCCCCCCCCAGATCTGTAACCCTAACCCCTTCAAGAATCGGGGTCCTACCCCAAGCCTCAGAACAAACACAGTGTCTGCTACAGCCACAGCGCTCCTGCCTGCCAGAGGGAGCTTCCAGGGGCCCTGCTCCACCTGCCTGCTGGCAGGGCTGCTGGCTGTCTCCCCTAGATATCCCAAATGCTGGTGCCTCTGTCGTGGTCCCTTCTACCATCAGTCTCATTCTCTCGATTCTTCCTGGGCTCAGTTCCCAGGTGTCCTGTTGGCGACGCAGTCCTCTCCACCTTAACCTCCCCCCTGGAACACAGGCCTCCGCAAGCCAGTTTTGCAGACTTGGGTTGCCACTTGGCATTCTCTTGGGCTGGAACCCCTCCTAAGGGTCTGGTGGGTTCAGCTTTTCTGGGTGACCTGATCATTCTGCTAACGGCCTGCAGGAGGAATCTAGAAAAGCTCTTGGGCTAAGTCTCCCAGTAAGGACAAGCTGGACCACCAGAGGGCAGTATTGGCCAACACTAGCTTCCCAGAGTTGCGGTAGCCTTCCCACGTTTAGGGGGAGGGAGAGGATGGAGCAGCACAAAGATGAGAATAAAGTTCTTTATGGGAATAAGTCTATTTTATGTAAGCTTACGTGAAATGAAAAAGGGGCGTCATATAAAACATTCAAGGAGGCTTTGGGGGGACAAAATGTCAGTGTCATTACCTCCTCCAGCTGAGCCAGACGGGACCCGCCACTGGCAAGCACAGGTACAAGGTCGACTGGGCAGCGCTAACAGCTCATGCGCCACCGGCCTGCAAGTCCGCGGGCTGCAAGGTAGAACCAGCGGTAACAGGCCCCTGTGGGTCCCGGAGGCGGTGACTGCGCCAGCTTTTTCCATGCAGAAGCTGCACCCCGGAGGCGTTCAACGACTTTGCCAAGGCCTTGGTTCAGCTGTGGCAGAGCTTGGGCCAGAACCCAGGACCGCTGTCTCCGGTGTAGAACGATTCCCACTGCACTCCACTAGGCCGCTCCTCCGGCCCCAGACGACTTCATCAGAAGTTGTTACTGAGAGCCACCATGGCCTTAAGCCCGAGGTCTCCAAGGCACCTTCCAGCTCTGAAAGACGGAAGTCCAGGATTGCAGCCTTCAGCATGCTCTTCACTGGAATAGCCCTCCCATCAGGCCCTCCATCCAGGTTAGAGTCCAGGCCCTGTGTTCAGACTTCTCTGAGATCACCACAGGTGGGCTTTGCTTCCACAAGCCCCATGTGTGAATGGCTGTTGGATTTATGGAAATTATAGATTAGGGGGAAGGATCTTTGTGAAATTATGCACAAAATTCCTTTAACTAGCAAAGTTCCCACATCCATCACCCTACTTCCCAAAACGGAGTTAAACTTACAACAGTTTGACTTACACCCAGGTGGGTGGGAACTCACCTACTGCTAATTCACCCACATGACAGCACAGGGATCAAACACGGAACGTGCTGAGGAAGGGGGGTCTCTGGTTCGGCTTGGGGTGTGTGAAGACAGCAAGCGTAGCTCCTTGGCCCTCTGGCCTGCCTGCCTGTGTCACATCACAAGCCAGAGGGAGCCAGGGCCATCGGTTCAGCCAGCCCTTTACTGGCACCTGCTGAGAGCCAGGCAGCGTGCTCTGCTGTCACCCCGCCTCTGATCTAGGGAAGAGACGGCACGAGCCGCACACTGTTCTAACAGCAAGCAGCCAGAGACAAGCACACAGTTTCGCAGGTGGAAGTAAGTGGGGTGGGTGGGTCCTGAAGGCCAGAGGGGAGATCAAGGAGAGACTGTTTTGTAGGCTGAGGAAACTGCCAGCAAAAAATCAGCAAGGCAGGCAAACCTGGGTGTATTTAGGGGAGATGGGGAAGCATTCCTTCTGCCTCCAGCTAGATTAGATAGTCTGCAAAAGTAAGAATCACACGTGATGATTCTTTGTGCTCCCTCAGGACCTACCTAACACAGGGTCATGAACCTGGGAGGGGCTTGTAAAATATTGTTTTGGGTGACATCTACTAAGGCAGGACATTTCCCCAGGGCACCAGGGAAGGTGTGTTGAAAGGAAATTGAATGCCTGGCATGCACCTGTTATGCCAGTTATCAATTTCTTGCGTCTCAGTTGCAAATCCATCCTCAGTGCCCTGCTCCTGATCTTCAAGCTGAAAGCTATAAACATTTCTCTTGCCAGTCCACGATGTTAAACTTTGTCAATAGAGGGCGCTGGAGAGACAGCGCAGGAGAAAGGGAGCCTCTGGTTCTGGCGCACCTTCCTTTTTTTTTCCCTTGCTCCCTCAATGCTGCAACGTTTAATCAGCACAGCGGGTGACATTCACCTCCCATGGTGAATGGGAGGGCACCTCAGGGGCAACTTCTCGAGTTTCCCAGCGGAACTTGCTAGTGACTTCTAGCAAGTTCAACACCATCCCCCTGGGCAGCTTCCTGGTCAGTTGGGTTGCTGCCTCAGTGCGTAGTTTCCTGCTTGCCAGCTTTGACCTGCTTGACCTTGACTTGACCTCAGTGAGTTTTTACACCATTCAGAGGCTCAGCCACACCCTCCCCCATGACATCTGAATTTCAGCCTCAGAGGAACACCTCTCCCAGATACGTATTCCTTTCTGTATTATTCAGAATTCTCGTGACCCCTGAGTAGCCACTTCCTATTAGTAGTTAAAAACCGTTTAGCATCTACCTTCCCTGTTGGAATGATTGTGTAGTTTCTGTCTCATAATTGGGCCCTGCTGATACCACACTCATACACACACCTTCATACACATACACATAGCTCATACACATGCCTTCACTACGTCCCTGCTTATGTTCAGTGCGGGTGGGGGGTGGCTCCTCAAGCAACTTCCTGCTCCCTTCTCAGTGGATTTCCCTAACAAATCCTCTGAGCATCTAGAGTCCCCCCTCCTCTCCAGTACGCCCATATAAGCCAGAGTTCAATCAGGACAACAGAAACCGCTCTCAGTATTCAAGCAGGAAGGGATTTCATACAGGGACTTCGGGGCTTCAGTCTTGGCTTCAGCTGCTCCTAGCTGTCACTGTGGCCAGGTGTTGTCGCCTCTCAGAAACTCTGTTCCCACTCCAATAATGACGGAGGTAATGACAGTACTTCACTCGTATGGTTCCTCTGAAAATTATGTAAAATGATCCATGTAAAACTACTGGTGCCTGGAACAAGGTTGGTGCCCAATAAATGTAAGCTATTATTAGTGTTCCTGCTATAACCTTCTAATTGCTCCAGCACATCTGAGCTGAAGTGTCCCCAGGCCACAGCCATCTGTAGTTGGGGCAGCCTGGGAAGGAAGAGGACATTTCAGCAGTGAGACGCTCGTCCCGGATTAAAGACCACCCTAAGACTGGCAGGGGGCCCACAGTGAGGGGATGAGGTGTAGGTTGGATGTAGCTCAGCGGCTCCTGGAGGCCTGCCTGTCCTCAGCAAGCATGAGTTATATCTCCTCGACTTCCTCCACCCACGCTGAGCAAAGCTTTCTCTTCCAGACTCCTTTCTAAAATTCTCATTGAAAATGTAATGCATGCACATTGGGTTTTTTTAAGTTAAAGGTACAAAATACTGTGCAGTTAAGAATGTGCCCCGCCCACCCCAGACCCCCAACCCCTGAGCGCCCCCCCCCACTCGGAGACGGCCAGCACACATCACGAACCGTTCTTACGTGTCTTCCCAGGCGTATTCTAGGCATAGTTTCATATTTTAATACGGGAGCACTGGTTTTGCTTTTCCACTGAACATTATATTTTGGAGAACACTCCATATTTGCATTGATGCATCTACCTGTTTGGATTTTTTCTTTAAGCTTATTCTTTTTAAAATCTGCACATTATTCTTTTTTATTGTATTCTTTTCCATTACCATTCGTCCCCCTTGGACCCTCTTCCACCTCCCCCCACGCCCCTCTGCACACTATTCTCGGTATGGATATGGCACTAATTATTTAACCAGATCCCTTCTGGCAGAAAGTTCACTTTTTTCCCCGTCTTTTGCTATCATAAGCAGTGTTGTAAGAAACATCTATGTACATCCCTCCTTCTTTCTTTCTTTGATATAGAAAATCATCTCACCTCGTAGAGCTGGAACCCCCCAAACCATCTTCATGGTCTAGCCTTTTTTTTAAACCAGGCAAAGAGACGGAAAAGCTGCATTCCAGTCCTGGGTCAGCCGCTAACACCCTTAGCGCTCAGATGCCCATCACTCCCGCTCTCTGAATGACTCAGGTTCCCGGCTTGCCAGGCAGCGATCATTGTATCTGCTTCACAGTGCCTCACACGGACATTCTGAGGATCAGCTGAGACCACGTGCATGAAGCGTGTGAGTGCTGTGCTAATACACAAGTCTCTCCTCCAGTGATTTGCCAGACCTACAGCTGACATGTTACTCTGTGAATGTGCCCACACCCTTCACCATGGGGCCTGCTGCACACAACGCCCCTTCTAAGGGAAACCGACCCCACACGCAGCTCCTGCTCGGGACAACCCCAGGCTGCTTGCACTGCACCGTGGGTCTCTGCCTTCCCCTTCTTCCTACTTCCCCACAGCCAGCTGACCGTGCTGGGCACCTTCCCAATGTGTAGTTGCCCGTGGCTAGAATGAAAGGTTCTGCCCAAACAGAGGAAAACCAGGTCATTCTGATTCTTGCCCTTGGAAAAGTCTACTAGGAAACAGAGAGTTAGAACAAACACAACACAGAATGCACAGAGAGTGGCCATGCGGTTAGGGCCGGGAAGCTGAAGTTACCATGAAGCTGAAATTGGGAGGGAGCAGAAATCCCACGTACCCTGAAGCTGTGGGGTAGGGAAAACATTGGGAAGATTATGTCGATGAGAAGGGAGAGGATACGGAGCAGCAGCAGCACCACCACCACCAGCCGAGGGGCAGCAATGGTAAAGCGTTTGAAAATGCACCAGCCCTGGCTGCTGAATCCAGCACAGTCCTCGGGCACCCAAGTCCCTGTCCTATCTCTATGGTTCTCTCATGTGGCCTTCCTGCAAGGTCCCTTTCTGTGGGCTCAGTGGGGGAGGGGGGACTCTTTCCATACTGCCATGAGGGCCAAATCAACCCAAGCTTATGAGACCTGCCTTCCCAGCTTCCTTCAGAGTCCCCTAAAGAACAGATGTATGAGTGTTCCACCTTGGGACAGGGGAAATGAGAATCCTAAACTCTGTTTTGCATTAGAGGACATTGCTTTGCTTAATGAATGAATGCAGTTTCGTGGAGGTCCACCGCCTAGGGAAACGGCAGGGTGGAGAAGGGCAGAGAGCAGAAATGGAGAGGCAAATGGATAACAATCATCAGTTGAGACTTTGCCCACGTTGGTTCTTCCTTCTTGCCCAAATCTCCCTTACCCTTCATGTTACTAGTACCAAACACAGGTCTGGCTGCCTGCTGCTTTAAAAGCCAATACTCAAGAAACAGGTGCTCATGTAAGGAGAGATGGTCTATTCAGGTGCCAACCACCTGGGAAGATGGGGGACTCTTGTCCCAAAGCCCATCTCAACCTCTCAATGGAGGCAGAGGCTTTTGTGAGGAGGGAGAGGGGTACAGAACAAAGAGATCAAGGGAGGGTTGAAAAGTTCTGCACATACAGACCAGCACAGTCCATTCCAATAAGGACCTTGAAACTGGTTAAGTGATGGTCTGCTGTGTGTCATCCTTGTTATAGGGCTGAAGGTCAGCAAGTCTCCTGGAGGTGAAAGGTGTGAAGGTCGGAGTCTGTATCTTTTGAAGTTCATTCCTAGGATTCTTTTGCAAACATGCTGTTCCTCCTCAAGCTGCATAAGGGTCAGAGTCGGCACTTACAGATTCCTAGCTGCTCCAACCATATCGGCTCCGGCGTTCTTGACCATGATGACAGATTGCCTGTTGGGCCCCAGCTCTTTATCCTGTCTCATCGCCACACTTTTTGTCCTAGGTACTTGCAGTTCCTCCCACTAAGGGGACAGAGTACATTTCACCATCCTTTGACTTTAGATTTGGTCATGAAAGCATCTTACATTATTGGCCAAAAGGGATGGTGTGCCAGTTCTAAGACCTCTTGTGCTATTTCTGATGCAATGAAAAGAGTGTGCCCAGGTTAGCCCACTGTTCCCAAGAAGAGGGCAAGGGACATGTGGAACAAAGCCACCTTGGCCAAGCCTCCTGGGTGAGCCCAGCCAAGATCAGCCAACTCTCAGAGCCTGAGCCAAATAAGTGTGTGTTGCTGTAATGCCCCCAAGCCTTTATGGTCGTCTGATATACGGCTGACATAACCACCCATAGCACTTACTGTGCGTTTCTATACTTGGTGACTCCGATAGCAGTTCGTTATTTCTTTGTTTCTTTGAGCAGGTTAAAATGGCCACATTTAGTGACTGAAATACCCAGTTACATTTGAATTTCAGGTAAACAATGAGAAATTTTTATATAAGTGTGTCCCATGCAATTTTTAGAATGCATCAATACTACGAAGTATTTATCCAAAGGCATCCTCTATTTATCTGACAAGCCTTCTTCTGGTGCTTAAGGCAGGATCGGCAGCTTACACAGCAGCTGTGGGATAGTCCCCACGGTCACTACCATCATGCTGGGAGAGGGAAGTTATATCCAGTTAAAGACAGCAAGAAGGCAGATCTGGAGCACTTTCTTCTCTCCAGTGATAAGCCCACCCCTTAGAATAATGATATGATGGTTGCCATTTACTTAGCCCCACTACAGGCAGGTAGTGAGCAAATGCATCTTATTTTTACACCAGTGCTATAATGTTGGGAGTAGCTAAGTCCTTAACCTCTTTACAAATAAGTAGACAGCTACAGAGAGTAGCCAAATTAGAATTCAAGTACTGCCCTTTCTCTTTCCACAATACAACCCTGCCTCCAACTACCAAAAATGTCTGAGGTCATTTCCACAAAACTGAAGACAGCAAAGTATATTCCCCAGCCCCCCAATCTCTTTGCTGCTCCCCCTCAATCTACTCAATGAGTTAACAAGGGTTGTTATTATTTTGCTAGGGCTGCTGTAACAAAGCACCACAGACTGCGTGGCTCAAACAACAGAAATTTATTTTCTCAAGTTTTGGAGGCTGCAAGTCTGAGATCCAGGTGTCAGCAGGGTTGGTTCCTTCTGAAGGCCATGAGGGAAGGGTCTCTTCCAGGTCTGTCTCAGTTAATGTGTGCACTTGACCGAGCCACAGGATGTCCAAATACGTGGTTGAGCACTACATCCGGGTGTGCCTGTGAGGGTGTTTCTAGGAGAGATCGGCACTGCAATTGGTGGGCTGAGTAAAGTGGACAGCCCTACACAGTGCGGATGGCCATCACCCAAGTCTTCAAGGGCCTGCATAAGAAAAAAAGATGGAGGGAAGCTGAACTGGTTCCATTGGCCTGAGTGCTTGAGCCAAATGTTGGTCTGCTCCTGGCCGTGGGCTGAGAACTGCACCAGCAGCCTTCCTGATGACTAGGCCGTTGGGCCCAGACTGGCTTTTCAGGGTCTCCCACTTGTAGAGAGGGCGTTGTGCCACTTCTAACCTCCAGAATCACGTGAGCCTTATAACACAGCATATGCATAACACACACACACACACACACACACACACACACACACACATATCACCATCATCCTCCTGGTTCTGTTTCTCTGGAGAATACTGGTTCACACAAAACCTCTCTCCTTGGTTTATAGATGGCCCTCTTCTCCCTTAGCTTCATGTCACCTTCCTTCTGTGCATGTCTGTGTCCGAGTTTCCTCTTCTTATAAGGACATCAGCTGGACCAGGTTGGAACCCTCCCTAATGACCTCACTTTAGCTTCATCTGCTCTATAAAGACTCCATCTCCAAAGAATTCACATTCTAAGATACTGGGGGTTAAGACTCCAGTATGTGAATTGGGGATGGGGGGGCACAATTCAGCCCATAACAGGGTTTGTGGAGCTCATTGTAACTCATCTGCATACAGTTTACATTTAAAAGAGGACCCCAAGGGAGTAGATTTCAAATGATGGGGTTCTGGATTGCAAGTGGCGGAATCCTAGTTTTCAAAGCAGTCCTTAGGGCCCCTCTCACAGTTCTTAATAATGGCACTTCGAAGATGTCACAACCTCTCCCGAAGGGGCCCTAGCAACTGGTAGAATGCAGGTTATTGTGAGGACAGGGGATTGTGATGGCGGAGCCTGATGAGGCCAAATGTTAGTGCCTCCAGAGATGTCCCTTGTCCCCACGTGGCAGCATTGTGGTTTTCAGGATGACAACAGAGGACAGGGAGATGATGGAAGCCCGGGGGGCAGGAGAAAGCTGTCCAACCATCCCCAAGATGGTGCCTGACAACCCCATGTCTGAAGGGAAGTCAAGGGCTGCTTTGGTAAGGGGGGCGTGCCTCATCTCACTGCCCCAGCCTGTGCCCTCGTGGGAGGGAAAGTGCTGTGGGGACATGTGATGGGGGCTGAGTACTGTGAGGTTCCAGGTGGCTGTGAAGAAAAGAGGTGCTGTGCGCCACACCCCCATGCTGGCACCCAGATGCATCCAGGGGCCAGGCGCCCTTCGCTAGGTTGTGAAGCCACTTGAAGCTGACTATGGTCTTTCCCACCTGCCTCTCTGCGTGGGGCCTTCCCCTCCCTCTGTGGATGGTACCCAGCTCCTCCACCGCCCGTCGCTGGTCCCCGTAGCTTTGGGCTCTCTCAGCACAGACCCTCGGTGTCTTCCTCCCACTGTAGCTCCCAGGACATGGGGGTGCCTAACTCTTTTCAAAGTTAGATGAAGTGGGGGGTGGGGAAGTTACCTCCATGGTGATTTAAAAGTCCCTGGGAAGAGAACCTGCTGCCTCAACTCCCCGGTGCCTCCTCTTTCAGCTTGGGGGTTTCATTCCTTCGTGGCAGCTCACCCTCTTGTTCTTAACTCATTTCCTGTAAGTGCATTTCTGATAAGAACTCAGCTTAGATCTTTACAACGCACAGCACTCCTCAAACACTGTAGTCCACTGTTGCCTGGGGCTCTGGCAGTGCCCTGGGGTGGGAGTGGGGGGCAGCCCCCGCACTGACTCCTCTCCACCTCTCAATTTCCCCATCCTCACCTCAGGAGGCAGAGTCCCCCAAGCCAGACTCTTCCTATGACTACCTGGAGGAGATGGAAATTTGTGACGACAGAGGCTGCTCAGGGCCACCTAAGTTGCCCTCCCCCAGGGCTGGCCCCACCACCAAGGGCCAGGCGGGTGATGGACCTGAACTTGCAGAGCAGCCCCTGGCCCCGGGGACCCAAGGAATTGAGCGCAGTGCGGAGATGGAGCTGGAGAAAGTGCGCATGGAGTTTGAGCTCACGCGGCTCCAGTACCTGCACCAGGAGAGTGAGCGCCAACGGCAGCACGAGGAGGTGATGGAGCAGCTGCGGCAGCAGGTGACACCCCGTCTGGTAGGTGACAGGGAAGGGGGGGGAGCTCCGCAGCTCCCACCGAGGGCCAGGGACTGACTGCAGGGGTGAAGGGGGCCTCCATCTCTGGGGCCATCCCTACCTGCTGCACTGCTGCACACCACCCTGGTGCAGAGCTGGTGCTCACTGCCTTACAGCTTCCATGCTATGCTGAGAGTTGACCCTGCCTGGGAGGGGCTCCGCCTTGTCCACCCACCAGCCCACGGCTTTCCTTCTCAGGGAAAAGTCTTCAACGTTCCCTCTATGACTGGATTTCTGCCATTCTCCATTCCTCTCTGCATCTCTTCTAAGAGATGGGGTGCTTGGGCTTGACCCAGAACCCCTGCTGCAGTCTGGCCAGTGGACTTTGATAAGACCATCCTCTCCCCTGGTCAGAGCTGCATTTGCTCTGCTGGATTGCTCTGCCTTGCCGTCACCTAAAACTTAGACATCTTTTTAGGAAGCAATGGACCATTCCCCCCTAATCTGTACTAAGTGGGGGTGAGAGTGCCTGCTTGCGATTAAATGGGATGTGAAGTGCTTGGCACTGTAACTGGGCCACCATTAGCCTAAATAATGAAAGACGTTATTGTTTAAAGCGATGTCCTCTGGGCTTTAAAGTCAGACGGCCGTGGGTTAAAATCCCGGCTGTGCCACAGACAAACTGCATGACGCTGAGCAAGCTGGTCATCGTCTCGGAGCCCGGGTTCGCTCCTCTGTAAGGCAGTGCCTGTCCTATAGGGTCACTGCGAGGGCTGAGAAAGGGAACGCGTGCAAGGCGCTTTGCAGTGAGCCTGGAGCATTAGGTAAGCACTTGATAAATGTTAGCTATTATCATTTTTATGTACTCATGTGATTCACTTCTTGACCCAAATGCAACAACTCGTGTCCATCATTTTTCAATTTTATTGAAATATAATGTATGAGCTATGCTTCCCAGCTCTGAGTCATCCTCAGTTCTGAGAAATTGGCCTTCTGCCTTTCCCCAAGTCATTGCAGTAACTGCTGAGGAGGATATGACCTAAAGGAAATGCCGCTAAAAGATCTCCCTACAGGTTAGCAGCGCTGCGTTAATCACCGCCCTCGAGTTACAGTTTAGGCGGCTCACATTTCTCTGCTTTGTCCAAAAACCTACCCTGAGACCCACTGTCAGACAAATTCCCAGAATTAAGATGTTTTACTACCTGTAGCATCTCCCCAGTGGATTGGTCAGTACTTTTGTAAGAAGATGGGGTTGGTTTTGCATGCTTTGCTCTCAACAAACACACGCTGGCTGCTTAGCGATGATTTTTTTCTCTTGCTTACAAAATGCCCCCTTAATTATACAGTAAATGGTTTTGCTGGGCCAAGTCAAGCTAATTGAACGGGGATTTCCAGAATCTATCTTTTCCCCCCTCCCTCTTTTTAAAAATCTAGAAAAGATTTGCCTGTCTCTAAGATTCTGGCACATTTCTTGATATTTTTGACACATCACAAATAAGTTCCATATCCAAACTTGTGGTGTTATCCTCAGGATCCTGGGATAAAACCCGATACAAGCTGAAGCCTGGAATGATGAAAAGCAGGGTGTATGTGGCACAGTGCCTTGGGCCGGTGTCTCTTCCTTACCAGACTCATTTTCACTTTTTAGTTTGAAAATGTCCCACCTTGTTGGATGACGTGGAAACCCTTTGCTGTAGTGTGCTATCTGCTTTCTGTCTTCTATGCAAAATATAGGCCATTGGAAGTGTTTTTCAAAGTCTAAAAGGTTTCACAAATTGCATGTTCTGTTATCAAAATCACACACAGCACCCATCAGCATTTCAGGCTGAAAACACATGCAGATGACAAGAGGTGGCGGGAAGGCAAGTCCACAGGCCCAGAGCCATCCGGAGTCTGCAGAGAAACATCAGGTCTGCCCACTCCCCCACCGCACCAGCACACCCGGACCCTCCCTCTGGCCCCCAACTTCCTTGCCATTCGTTCTAGAGTTGGCACCCCTGAAGTCATTTTCTTCCTCCTCACTTCGACTTAGTTGCCCTCGGGGTTTACAGAGTGTTTCCACAATGCCGTGTCCAAAACCCTAGTCTCTAATTATAGTTTACAAAAGTGTCTGACTGAAGGGCAGGGAGCTGACTGGCTGTTTAGACTTCTCTCCACTCTCTCTTTTTCTGGGTGGACGCATGGGTAGACAAATTTCATTGTATTGAAAAATACCTCTGTGAGCACATTTTCAGCTAGTTTAGGGACTCTCAGTCCCTGCCATCAGCCTGCTTACAAAAAAAAAATGTGGTATGATTTTAGAAGATATTTTAAAGAAGAAACCACAGGTGGTATCTTACCAGCTTTCGCCTTACTTACATGGTGATGCTTTCTACAGTCAAAATGGGCCGGCTTGAGCTTCAGTTACACAGATTCTGGAAAAGAACAACGCACAGGCAGAATCAGCCAGACAACCCAAGATGCAGCCCCCCATGCCCAAGACTCTGAGGGTTCAGGGAGGACCCACCATCACCCAATCAGATTGCTACCACCTGTCCTCAAGAGAGATCAAACCTGGGCTGAAGGACCACAGACTGACCCCATGTGACATGGGCCAGGACCAAGAGAGTGCCCAAGGGACACCATCTCATGGGGCTACTGTCCAGAAAACAGGTGTTAAGTATCAGGGCAAACCACCAGAGAACATGCCAAGGCCTGGCCTCCAGCTCTAGGACCTCAGGGACAGAGAAGACTGCCTGTCTGTGTGACTCAGAGGCAGGGGGAAACAGAGAGGGGGAGGCCTGAGTCAGGAGGGATAGGAGCAGACTCAAGAAGTAAATTCCCATGAGTGCCCTCTCTGTGCCAGGGACCTTGCTAGGAATTTCTGATCTCTTGCCTCTCCCTCCTTATAATCTTGTGAGGTGAGCACCATTACCCCTCCCTTAGCTGAAGAAGATGACCAGCCGGGGGTCACATTCAGAAAGGCACAAGAGCAGCTTACAGCCCTGGCTGGTGTGGCTCAGTGGATTGAGTGCCGGCCTACAAACCAAAGGATCACTGGTTCAATTCCCAGTCAGGGTACATGTCTGGGTTGCTGGCCAGGTTTCTGGCAAGGGGCACGCAAGAGGCAACCACACATTGATATTTCTCTTCCTCTCTTTCTCCCTCCCTCCCCCTCTCTCTAAAAATAAATAAATAAAAATCTTTATTTAAAAAAAAGAGCAGATTGCAGCCCAGCTCTGCCTGGCACCCATGTCCCGGTTTTGCCAGCTCTACTCTCTTCTTCCCCCCACAGTTCTCAGGAGGCCTCCAGGACCTCCTGCACCCCCAGAACCAGTTTGCCCTGTTCCTGTACTGCTTCATCTTTATACACATAATCTATGTCACCAAGGAGATGATCTTCTTTCTCTTCTCCAAGCACTACCTGTTCTGCATCGCAGCCATTTTGCTCTGTTTGATTAAAACTTTATGGTCCTATGTCTCAGTGCCTTTGTTCTCTCCGTCACTGGGAACCTCCATGCTAGAGTGTTATTGGGACCTGATCCAAGTTGGCCTGACTGCCCTGTCTTCTTGCTCCCTGGCACCTCCTGCCCTATCATCGTGCCTCCCTGCAATCAGAACTCGGTGTTAGAGACGGCCCGCTGTCAGCCTTTTACACCTTAGTGTGAGTGACACCATGGGCAAGGGGCCAGGTGGCACTGGGCCTGAGCAGGACTGTACATAGTCAGTCACGCAGGCTCAGAGCCTGCCCTTGGGCCATACCCAGTTCAAAAGGAGACATGCTGGAGGTCGGGGAGCCCAGGACAAGCCTGTCAGAATCTGATTCGCAAAGGATGTCCCTGAGCAGTGCATGCGTGGGTGAGGCCAGGGAGCAAGCTCTGGGCGGCATCCTGGGGGCGTTGGGAAGGAGGACCTGAGCAAGTCAGCGAGGCTGCTGTAGTGGAAAGTGGGGGGTGGGGGGGCGGAATAAGAGGCCACACAGCCCAACCCCCAAACCACACACACTGACAGAGAAAGAGCACAATAGATGAACAGTTGTCCACAAGAGGTGTATGCACCTTCCCCCACCCCCACCCCAAATAAATGAACAGCCATAACCTGAAGCACAGATTTAAACACCAGAGGGCTCACGGGAGGCACAAAATGAAGCTGCAGCCCTGACCCGTGTGGCTCAGCAGTTTGGGCTTCATCCCACAAACCAAGTGGTCTCGGGCTGAAGTCCCCATAAGGACACGTGGCCCAGTTGCAGCCCGGTCCCCAGCTGGGGGTGTGCTAAAGGCAACCGACTGATGTTTCACACACTAGTGTTTCGCTCCCTCTCTCTCCCTCCCTTCCCTTCTCTCTTAAAATAAATAAATAAAACCTTTTTTAAAAAAGTAAAGCTGCCAGGTGCATATGGAGCAAGGAAAAGTATTTCAACTCCCCCATCGCCAGCCTCCCACCACCCCTTCTCCACCACACACACCCTTAGCCCACTGGTAGCCGCAATGACCCCAGCAGCCCCGCTCAGGAACGGTGGCTAAGGCTAAGGCAGAGGAGCCTGCAGGGCTAAGGCCGAAACCCAATGAGGCTAGAGATAGCTGTGCAATCTAGTCACTAGGAAGCCCTCCCCTTCCCAGGCACCGGGCTCTGCCTCAAGAGGGACGAAAGAGTAAGTTCCTGTCTCGGGCTCTCTGAGCAATGCTCAGGGAAAAGGCACATGAAAGAAGACAGCCTCCCCGGGATTCAACGTCAGCACCCATTACGGGCCACACAAGTCTACGGGGAGTCCCCATCTTCCACTCAACGCAGCGCAGCCACCCCCACTTGTAAAGCATACCAGGCACTACTAACAGCTCTTACAGTGCGGCAGGTTCCTTGGAAGTAATAAAGCCATCACTTCTCATTAAATGCTCACTGATAGGGTTTTTGCTCTGGGTCACTGCTCACGACCATTTTATTTGATCTGGGTTTCTGGGGTGGGGCTGAGGCAAAAACAGGGAGACCAGGATATCAATTTAAAAAAACAAAAAACCCAGGTGTTCACCTTGTTATAACAGATGGAATTGGGAGTTTGTAAAAAATACCAAGTGCTATAAGGTCATTTTGTCCATCACCTGTTGCCAGGTAAAACTGGGCTTTAATACATTCGTTTTCCTTACGAATCTTCAGAGAAAGCCTTAGTTAACTCTCTTGAACAGTTAGCACCTCATCTCAGCCCCTCAGCAATGGACGTGAAATCTCCCCTCTGTGCCTCCTACTGTGATCTCCTGCTGTGATTAAAGAGCCAGCAGCAGAGGATCTTTCCTCTGGGAAAATAACAGCTCAAACTTGGCACAGATCTCCCAGTTCACATGCAAAGCAGAAAATCAGAAGGGAGAGAGACAAAGGTGCAGAGAGAGAAGCTAAGGACAGGAAAAAGGCACACTGAGGAGTTACCATGCAGGCAACGAGTCAACAGACAAACACTTCTTGCGCCCCTCCAGTGTGCCAGGCACGGTGCTAAATGCTTTATGAAGGCTATCTTCACCAGAACTCTGGGAGGCAGGAAGGTTCAGAGGGGTTGAGTGACGTACCCAAGACCATCCTAGATCTCAAGGCTGACTCCCAAGTACATGATCTCTCTCCCCTACTATGCTCCCAAGTTCCTGACTTAGAGAATCTCACAGCCTTGCTGGAGACATGTGGCCATGACACATGAAAACGTAAAGATGCTATCAGTCAGTGGTGAAGGAGATCCAAGAAAGAGAGGTCCCTGGAGCCCAGGGTGATGGGACGTCTCTCAAAAGAGCAGCCCACAAGGACAGGTGAGCTCGAGACAGGTGGAACGGAGGCGGGAGAACTCACGTGAACTGAGATTGGGATGGGAATGTGTAAGCTGTATTCAGGAGGAAGAGAAGGCTCATGGTTGCTCCAGTGAACAGTGTGAACTAAGTGTAACAGGCCTGGAAAATTAATCTGGAGCACAACTTTCTAGTTCTAAACGTTGGTCTGAGGAATGATAAACTCAGTCCCTGCGGAAATAGAGAATCGCTGAAAACTGAAGAGTGAGATAGTGACCTCTCCAAAGATGCGAGGAAGCCCCCCTTCCCTCCCTCTCGGGGGACCATGTTCTTGCCTTGAGCTTTTCTTCCCATTTCTCATTCAGGAACATCCTTCCTAAGGTCCTGTGTGTGAGGATTGCATTCACTGCAAAAGAAGCCCAGGCACAGTGGCTTCACAAAATAAAGGTTTATGATTCTCACATACTAAGAAGCCCCAGGTAAGGCAGCCCATGACTGATGAAACTGCTCTAGGAAGTCATAGAAGACCCAGGCTGCTTTTTGCTCAACTCTCCTTAGCACACAGGTTTTGTCCTCCTTACCCCTTGGCTTTCAACCTCATGATCTCAAGTTAGCTGCTGCAGCTCCAGGCATCAAGTCCACAACTCCAACTCAGAAGGGGTGGGAGCGGGGTGGGGAGGAACCACCTTTTAACAGCTTTTCAGGAAGACTCATGTAGAGACTTCTGCTTACATCTCATTGCCCAGACTGGTCATGTGGCTGCTCCTAGCGGCAGGGCGTCTGAGGTGGTAAGTTTTTTGTTTGTTTGTTTATTTTGCCTGGACACTGTTGCAGCATTGAACAAAATTAGGGTTCTGGTAGTACGGAGGAGGGAGGGGTGGATATTGAACGAATGACTGTGTCTACCGTATCCTGCTTTTTTCAGGCCTGGCTCCCACCCCAGTGCTGAGCCAGGGTCGCAGCAGAGATTGAGACAACTGGGTGGGGCACAGCTGCAGCCAATCTGGGCCTGGCCCACTTCTGTCTTAAGGCCTCATTCGAATACCACAGCAGGAAGGTCATGGTTTTCTCTGGACACGTGACTGGAACAGCTCTGCCTTCATCCTCCTGACCTCTGCCTCAGGCCCCACGACCTTACACAACCAGGACAGCAGCCCTGCCTGGGGACTTAGAAGGGCATACCTCTCAGTGCGGGGTACCTTCAGTAAAGATGCAAGAGGAGGCCAATTTGCCCCTAGGTCCCTCCCTTTCCCGAGTCCCAGATCCTGCAGAACAAAGCCAGTGCCCCTGACATCTCGACATCTTGCCTGTCAGCCTGCTCACACGGCCACACAGTACACCCACGCGAGAGGGAACGGGCCATGTATGTCTCTAATCGCACCTTAGCAGATGAGTGACCGCAGCAAGGCAGTTAAGCTGTCCAGGCTTCATTTGGGTGACCTATAAATCATCTAGACTCTAACTCAGTTTTTAAAAAATATAAAAAGAACCAAGGCCTAGGGTCGGATTTCACGGATCTGTGATGGTGTCCAGGGGGGTTGGTGGACTTGCAAGTGCCCCACTGGCTGGAATGGGCAGCCACGTCACAAAACCTAAATCTGTGCTGCTCCATGTGCCATCCGAGGACCAGCTGCAGCGGCATTGCCTGGGATGTCTTAGAAAGTCTGGGAAGCTCTCTGCTCTAAGTGATGTGACTCCATTCCACCGATGCCTTGTTGTGAAGACATTGCTCTTGGCCTGGAGGGTCTGCGGGAGGGACATGGCAAGATGTTAAGGGAGGAGAGGGCAACTGAGCACGGAGGCCCTGGAAGTGGCACGGGAGCCTCCAAGAGCGCTGGGCGCAGCCCGGGGTGGCGAGTGCATCTGGCTTCCCTCTGTGCTGTTTGGAAGTCCTTGCTCTGGGCTTGTCAGGAGCCAAACGGCTTTCCCCAGCACTCCAGGATTCATCAGAGACTTCTGAGTCTCCCCATGCCCGTCTCTGCCTCCATCCCCATTTTGACCTGCCTCTGATGTGTGTCACTTTGGGGAACTCTTGCTAATACACGTCCATTCATTATTTAAAGGCTGCCGCTGTTTCTTCGGGAAGGTTAGGCATGATTAAAAGGTGGGATTTTTCCACAGGGCACAGCAGAAAAGCTGGGGCTCCTGCATTTTTAAGCTGTTTTGGCCAAGCCTTGTTGCATAATTTAAAGTCTGTGACTTATGTAGACTTAATTAGCCGAAGGAGCAGCAGCTGCAGGCTCATTAGTCAGTATTTATTAAACGCCCTCAGAGGGCCCGGTCGGCTTTTAAGAGGAAAGTGGAGAATCAGCTTCGGACTTGCAAATTTCCTACACTTAAGTAGGAGGGGGTTATAGATGTGTCAGGAAGTAGGCACTTTTGTTTTTCAAGGGGAACCAAGGGGTGGCATCAAAGGGCCTGGGGTCATGGGACAAATCCCCACAAACGACCTTCTCCTCAGCAGAGAGTGGGTGATGTTACCGCCTCATGGGGCTGTGGTGACAGGGGAATACGATAAGGGGGTGCAAGCTCACTGTAAATGCGAAAGTAGACTAATCACAGGTGTTAGTAAGGGATGAGCAAGGGAGGTGTAGGCACTGCCCACCTGACTTTAAGAACCGGGAGAGGCGGAGAGGACCGGCTCCAGGATCCGGGGGGCCCAGTGCAAAAGGACAATGCAGGTGTTCAAGAATATTAGGAATTTCAAGGCCTGACAGCAGAGCCCAAAACCGAGTGTGCCCCTCTCCCAAACGCAGGGCTCCTCTCAGCTTCCCCCCAGCACAGGGCCCTCTGATCACAGGAATCCCCCTGAGTGTGGGGTCCAGTGCCACTGCCCTGGTGGTCTGCCATGAGGCCAGCCCTGGGGGTGTATGAAGGAGGGCCCCTGAGGTAAGGGGCTTTGGTGGTGCCTCCAAAATCCCACCCTGAGAGACTGTCTTTGGACAACCCATCAGAGGGGGGGTGGGGGGTGGGAGCAGGTGCTGTGTATTCTGAAAGGGGTGGGGACCACTGGAGCAGGCCCAGGGGTAGAGGAAGCTGAGGCCTCCCTCCCAGGTAAAGTGGGCCCCTGCTTCACCCACCAGCTCTGGAAGCAGCGTCCGAGGGAGCAGGAGGCACCTCTCTGTGTGCAGGGCACGCCCCAGGCTGCAGCTGCTAATCACAGGGCTGGCGGAGCCTCGAGCTCTCCCACACCTCCAGGCTCTCCTCCCTCCCGGCCTTGGCCTGTCACCCCATTCAGCGGGTCATTTGCTAAGGGCTACAAAATCCAAAAATAAAAGAATAAAGTTCAACTTTTACCCCTATGAGCTTCATTTGTATCAAATGACACGGTCACTTTGCCTCAAACTTTTCATCAAAAGGGCCTTTGTAAGTCCTGGGACAGAAGGCAAGCCTTGGAAGCCAGCCACCAGGAAGCTGGGCAGAAAGTGCTGAGCAAGGCAACTTCTGACTGAGGAGGTGATGTGGGTAGGGTGGGGGTCTCCAGAGTTTCCTTCCCCCCAACCCAGGAAGGGCCGGGCTCTAGCTGCCTGCCATGAGCACCTCTTCTTCCAGCACCCAGCTCTGGTTCGGCCAGGAGACACCAGAGCAGCTAATAGTGCGGCTACAGGGAGCACCCCCGGGATGGGGGCTCCATGAGGGCTTGAGGAAAAATGAATGAACCATCCAGTGCACAAAGGGATACAATAGGCAGCCTGAGGAAGGCCCTGTGAGCTGCAGTATTCTGTGAAGGCTTCCTGGAGAGGGGAGAAGGGAGCACACAATCCTTACTGTACGTTCTACCTGCCCGATGCACGTTAAGTCTCCTCATCTCAGCCCCTGTTCCCACCCCACCCCACCCCACCCTATCCCATCCCCCGAAGCAGCACTGCGACCACGCTCACTTTGCAGCTGAGAAAGCAGTAGACTCAGCGGTTCAGGCGTGGCCTGAGCCTCCTCAGCCGGAAGGTGGCAGAGACCAAGTGTGGCAAGGAGCTGAAAGCTGATTTAAAGGAAACAATACAACATATAGATGATGTATTATAGAATTGTACACCTGAAACCTATATAATTTTATTCACCAATGTCACACCAATAAGTTCAATTTTAAAAATAAATAATAAAAAATAAATAAACGAACAAAGAAATGCATGTTGCCCCTCCTTGGGTTTGCAGATGAAGATTCGGAGCTGCTTTGATAACACAGGCGATGAGTACTGTTGCTTTATTTCAGATAGTACTGTGCAGCCCCGCTGCGTCTCCCCGTGTGCACGCCTCATGGTAGCAGGTTCAAAGGTGTTTGACTTAAAACTCTACCATTTTATTCTGCCCATTCTCTCACTGCCTCCCGCCAAAGGCTGTGGAGGGAAATCTTTCAATGGGGAAAAGGATGTAAGTCCTCATTCATTGGCCCGACCTGTTTCACACCCCTATCCTTTTCTGGAGAAGTAAGCAGGAGACCCATACTCAAAGCTCTAGGGAGCTTCCTCTGGATCCGACTCAACATCCCTACTTCATCCCTCAAGTCCGGTGAGTGGGTCTGTAGCTGGCCTGGGGGCTCGTCCCTCTTGAATCAGCCATGCCTAGCTCTCTCTCTGGGGAGCAGGATACTATGGCAGGTAGAGGAAAGAAGAGGAAGGTGGTCAGACCCAGTGAGAAATGTCACAGTGTTCATCACTGACTTTCGCTTCCGGGCAATTTCTGTATCCTCACAGACACAAAGCCCCCTGATGTCAGCGCTGCCCCAACGGGCTCCCAGACAATGATGGGCTTTGACTGGGAGACTCTAGAAGCAGAGCAAAGTGGTAAAAAGCTCACCGGCTCTCAGATACCAGCCTAACTTCAGAGGAACTTCAGGAGACTGCCCTAAGCAAAGCACACTCTCTGGATCTAACGAAAGTCTGTGGGCTCACCGGCTCACAGTCTCTGAACTTGAGCTATGATTTCCCCTGTGATAAGAGTCTGTTTCACTCAGAGACCTGCTGGGGGATTTCTTAAACAGAAAACACTGCCAGTACAGAAATAGAATGTGATTCACTCAACCACAGGGTTTAAGCCCAGAAGCAGCAATAATAGACTCTTCTCTTCACAAATTGCCTCACCTTGAGGTGTTTCAAGAGACAGATAGACCTCTTAATGCATTTCAGATCAGGTTAGTGTGGCAAGAATCTAATTTTCATATACAACTTCTTGGAGAAAGGTGGGACTTTGGCCCGAGCCTGGGCTAGGATTAAAGAAAGGGCCTGGAAATGAGGAGGGATGCGTGTGTTGGGTGGAGGCAGGGCCAGGCGCCCAGGAGGAGTTATGTGGAAGGAGGCTGGCAACAGCTCTATGAAGTTCGTCAGACAGAGCAGTGGGGCCTGGGGACCAGAAACAGCCAGAGAGGGAAACGGGAAGAGGAGGAAGCATCATTAGTTGCCATGGTGATAAGGAAAGGGGGAGAAAGAGAGAGGGGGGATATCAGAGAAGAGCTATGTTGTGCTGCTGTCTACAAACAGCTCTTCCCTCTCTCCCAGACACCTTGTCTATGGCTCCCTGGCCCCTCTGATACCTCCCCCACCAGACTCGGCTCATCCCTGGCATGCATAAATTACTGTGAAATGATATCAAGGACATTTAGATCCTAAACATGGGTAGGCTGGATGGGTACCTACTTACTGGACCTCTGGGTCTCAAAAGGCCTCTTGAATTCAAAAATACTTTCCCCACTGTTCTGCCATACAGCCTATAATTCCACCATTAGGGCAAAGTTTCTTAAACTAAGGATTTGTTGGTGTTCAATTACAAACCAGCATTAGGAAGGGTAATATCTTGAGTATCAACTGCTAGAATCTTATAAGAGAGTAATTTACCACACGTAGCAGGGATCTCAGCTGCACCACTCGAGTTTGTGCATGTCTGAACACGTATAAGAAACTGATAGGGCAGACCCCGACAGGCCAGTTCATAGGATGGTTCCAACGACATCTGCTGGATGTGTCCAGCATTCATTTTTCCCTTGATCTTCTTTTGGGGGTACTCCTTGTTCCTCCATCTTTGTCCAGGAGGTTCATGTGGGCTGACTTCCAGTCAATGGCAGGCCCCAGATCCAGAGGTGACCGAGTGGAGCATTCCATCTCCTGGCCAAAATACTTGGTTCTTGTGTCGTCAAGTGATCCAAGCCTGACCAATGAGTCTGAGAACTGGGACTTTTGCTGGAACTCTGGGGAAAGTAGATTGTCTTTCCCCTGGGTACTAAGCTGATAGACTATATGTCCAGAGCTGCTGGTGGTCATCTTGTTCCACTTGGGAAAAGCCTGCTTGAGAATAAAACCAATACAAAGAAAAGCAGAGCCGAGAAAAGAGGAGACACAGACAGGGAAGAGGAGAGAGAGAGAGAGAGAAAGTGAGCCCTCGTTGGCATGATTTCTGCCCCTGGATCCACCTAAACTAAGAGACATCCTAAAGCTTTCCAGTTGCTATTAACTTTGATTTGCATTGGGTCCCTGTCCCTGGGGACCAGGAGTTTTTAGTCTTGTGGGGCCTGTCCTGTTTGGCTAAAGAGAGAGGATTATGGGTTGGAACCTGGGCTCAGCAATGGCCAGTGGAGGAGGTCTCGTGGCTTCTGTCCTCAGCCTGTGCTGTGGAGAAGTCTGAGAGGGTGGAACTAACACCGTGTCTGGGACACACAGTGAGAAGTGGTGTTCTCTCACCTGCCCCTCTGCAGGAGAGGGAGCCACCTCCCCACTTCTCGAGGGAACAGCCCTGCTCTGGCATCATGAAGAGTGGAGGCATGGATGACAGTGCCAAGGGAGGTGGCAGCATGGCCTGACTGAGAGGGGACACCCAGTGGGAAACTGCACAGACAAGCATATGCCATGCATGACCAGCACTGCAAAGTACCACGTTCAGAAGCAGGTCCATGAAAAGACCACAAAAGGTCTGGAAACAGCCCCAATGTCCATCAGCTGACTGGTAGATAACTAAGATGAGGGATGTCTGCACAGTGGGACATTATTTGGCAATAAAAGGAACGAAGCACTGATGCGTGCTACAACGTGGACTAGCCTTGAAAACATTACACCAAGTGAAAGAAGCCAGTCACAAAGGACCACGTGTTAGTATGATACCTTTCATATGAAATGTCCGGAATAGGCAAGTTTATAGAGACAGAAAGTAGATCAGTGATTGCCTAGGGCTAGAGGGACTTGGAAGTGACAGCTAAGGGTCAGAGTTTCCTTAGGGGTGATAAAGTGTACTAAAATTGATTGTGACGATGGTTACACGGCTCTGAATATACTAAAAGCCATCGGATTATACACTTCAAACGGGTGAATGAATTATGGGTTTATGAATTATATCCCAGAAAAAAAGACCCTGAAGTTCCTGCCCATCTTCACATGGTGGGGGTAAGGTTGGGGGACGGGGGTGGCCTCTAGAAGGCCCGGGGCACACCATGTAGCTGCTGCTACTCTGGAACTGCAGTTCTGCCCTTAAACCTGATAAGAGGTTCATCATGCAGGGCTGGCACTTTAAGAGGGCTCCGCTCTGACTCTTCTCTGGTCTCTCCCTTCCTTCTGGGGTAAGGACAGTATGAGACCAAGTGGATGTGTCCACCAGGCCTTCTTCCAAGACCCTGGATATACAGGACCCAGGAACTCCTTGCCCAAAAGGTTCCAAACCTGTTTCTAGAGCTTGCAGGCCCCTTCCCTGGGTCCATCCTCCCCAGAGCAGACTGACTGACTTGGTGGTGATAATACAAGAGGTGGGGTTGGAACTTGGATATGTAGACTGGAACGCCCTCAAAGGGTGAGGCAGAGCTGGAGGAGAGAAGAAAGGACTGGCCGTGTGTCATGAGTATAATGGGGTCAGGCAAAGTCTGGGGCCAGCTCTCCCTTCAATCACCATGTTCCAGCATGGTGCTGTAAGAAGTATGGAGATTCTCAATTCAACTTGAACTTCCAGGTCATTATGAAGATTTTTTTTTTCAAGATAGGAGCCTAGAACATTGAACAATTCGTTAGCTAGCTTTAAAGGTCTAAGATATTTAGACACATGGTTTGTGAACCTCCATTCGTCCTCTTGCTCTGGACCCCTGCAATTTAGACACATAGTTTGTGAACCTCCATTTGTCCTCTTGCTCTGGTCCCCTGCAAACAGACACATCTGACCTGCTGAGAGATGCTGCGTTTAAGAGAGAATTCAGAGAGCTCTGCTTTCTGATGAATCCTGGTGTGGGCTTTGCCCAGGCTGCATCTGCAGATTTAGGAAACACAGTTCATGGATTCCTCACTCCCAGCTGAAGAGAGAGCTGACACACGCCTGCCCACAGCCTTCAAGTTTAATGATTTCTCACAGTGTTTTCTCAGCTGAGCCCAGGGATTAGGCATGTGGTGAGGTGCAGGCTGAAGACTGGAGCGGCTTTGTAAGCCACACCAAGGAATTCTGGCTGCTGGCTCTCTGTCTTTAGTTGTGTTGTGTAAGATATAATGTAAGAGTCCAATCGGCAAGAAGTTCTAACAGGGTGCCAACCTTTTGGCGTCTCTGAGCCACACTGGAAGAAGAGTTGCTTTGGGCCACACATTAAATACATTGTGATGCAAAATCACAAAAATATTTCATAACATTTCAAGCACATTTACGATTTTGTGTTGGGCCACATGCAGCCTGCGGGCCACAGGTTGGACACCCCTATCAGCAGAAGCTCAGGAGAAACATCTGAGAGCAGGGCTGGGGCAGGCCAGAGAGTATTGTTCTCTCTTCTCCATCTTCCTGACAGCCCAGATCCGTGGGGGGGTCCTGTGGTCATGCCCTTGAGGTGGAGACCTGCAAGACACATGGTCTCTGTCCTCCAAGAAGTCACCCTCTGGTTAAGGAAGTAACACTGACACTGATATCATTAAAACACATTGTAAAAAATACATATATCATTTAGGGTGTGACATAAAGCCTTTTAAAGACTAGAGAGCATCCGGTCCAGAGTGTCTTCTTGGCACTATTGACATTTTGGAGCAGATAATTCTTTGCTTGGGGGGCGCAGGGAGGGGCTCTGTCCTGTGTACTGCAGAATGTTTGGCAGCATCTCTGGCCTCTACCCACGAGATACCAGCGTCAGGCTCCCTGTCCTAGTTGAGACAACAAAAATGTCTCCAGACATTGCCAAACATCCCCTGGGGGTCAAAATCGCCCTCTGTGGAGAACCACCGCTCACACCATTTCCAGTGTGATTAACGGGCATAGACTGGCAGCCCTGCAGGAAGCCTGAGGGGGAGGGATGACTGTGGGCTGGAGGAGCAGAGAGCTTGAAGGAGGAGGTAGCACCTGATTGGGCCTTCAAGGACGGGTAAGATTTGGCTAATCTAGCTGGAAGCCCACATGAGGGAAGAGTGCGCTGAGAGGCAAAGGGGTGGGAACCAACAGCATACCCGCCACGGTCCATTGCTGAGCAGCTGTGCAATGCCCGAAGGGGCCCCGCTGAGGGGACAAGCGGGAGCTGCAGTGCAGCCCACCCTCCCTGGCTAAGCTGTGCCCCAGGCACCGAGCTGTGTCTGTCCAGAGGAAAGGGAGCCTTTTTCTTAGTACAAAGTTGTCTTGTGCTCCCCACCTCATAGGCTCCTGGTGCTGCATCAGCCCAGAGGAGGTCTCTTTCTAATGAGACAAAGGCGCCTCAGAGGCCAGCCAAGGCCCCGTGAAGGAGCACGTCACATGGGATGGAGAGGAGAGGCAGATGAGCAAAGGGTCAGTACTCTGTCAGGGTCTGCCGAAGACTCTAGTTTCCTCCAGCCCGCACTGGCCCCACTGTGTTCCTTTCCACTCTGACTGGTCCACGGGCAGCCCCCCACACACACAAAGGCCCCTCGTGGAAGAACGAGAAGGAAGTTCATTCAAGTGCTCAAAGCAGGTTGAACCAAAAGGAGAACGAAGGATCTGAGAGAAGAGTCTGGATCAGGAGACAGACAGCGTCCACTGAACATGGGGTTCAGATCACTGTTGCTCTACCCACTCAACAGAAAGGCCCTACACAGAGCTTGTCACGCCCCAGGGAGGTCACCTCTGCCTGGAGAACCTTCCCTCCTACAAACAGACCTTCAGAACCTGTAGGAACCCATCACCCCTTTACCTTTCCTTCCTTTCTTCATTGATCCAGCAATGGGCCAGATCAAACTAGGGTACACACGCTCCTGCGGATACAGGTAGATTCTCCAAAGGGCACATATTTTGGTGTGGGTCTTTTGAACAGCCTCACACTACGAGTCCCCACTTCTCCAAGCGCTCTCTCATGCAGACATCCTGTCTGAGCACATGGACGGGGGCTGCTGCTGGTTCTCGTGCACACCTCCCTCTCACAAGCACCTTCCTCCCACTTCCCAAAGGAAAGGCACCCTTCTAACTCACCCTAAATCTTACCACAGTGCACTGATGCGGGGGGGCGGGGGTGGGGTGGGGGGAGGCCAGGAATGCACAGTGAACAAAGGGACAATCTGAATCCTGGTACCCACGCTGGGAAAAAGGGGGGACTAATGACTGGGCAAATCACCTGGAAGCCAATTCTCTGCTATTTTAATTCAAAGTGAAGGAGAATCTCTTCTACCTGTGGGCTGATGAATTTTTAACGATCCACTCGTGATCTTTGGCATCCAGCTCAAAAGGAGTCTGTAAAATTGAGTGGCATCATTCTGACAAAACTCCTTACACGCCTCTGTACTCAGGTATGTTGAAAGGTTTCTGAGCTCAGCTCCTCTACCTAGTAAAAATAAATAAAGTAAAATAAAACAGAAGTAGAATGCTGACCCCTGACCCCGTCTAGTGATGAGTAACAGTCATCCAAGGATATATGAACTAGTGTGGGAGAAAAAAATAGCTTCATCTCATTAAGAGATGCATCCCCAATTAAGCTTTCTTTTTCATGCTTCCTTGGTATCTATTAAAATTTCTAATGGCATTTGTTTTGATTGATTGTGTGCTAGTCGTCACGGTGCAGATCCAGACAAGATTTTCTTAACATTTAGAGTCTATGGTCGCAGGAAATTTTAAAAATAAATTCATGTTCTATACACAGCTTTGTTGGAGAGGAAGTATGATAAGGTGTTACATAAATGACCCTCAATCATAAAAATATGTTGAATGAAAAGATAAATTCAAGGAGAAAAAAGTGATGAAAATTTTTCCACATTTAAAAAGAACTTAATGCGTTTTTTTAAAGGATGGTGGTGGGTACTCAATCACTATGGTATTTCATTTAGAAACGTTTTTCAGAGTACTAAAACAGTTTTATTTTAAAATGTCAATATCTGCATATACCAGAAAGTACTGCCTATGTAAGTACTTATACTCTGAAAAATTTTTGAATGTTTGCTTCTAAAACTGTGCAAAGAGGTACATAGATTTTCAAAATTCTTTTAGGAATTTGTGAGAAAAATGTTTCGAGTCCCAGGGTCACCGAGCCTGGCTCTTGCCTGCAAGGGGTACATGCCTACAAGAAGTGTTCGATCGGCAGCTTTGAGTATTCCTTAAATCTTGGGGGACCTGTGGGCACCCTCGGAGAGGGAGGACTTGCCCCGGTGCCCTGGTGGTGGGGGATGGGCCAAGGAGCACCCCCTTCATCCCACCAATACTTCCCTCTGGTCTTTGTTGCTTTCATGTTTCATTTTAAACATTCCTCTAAAATCCCATGCTCTCCACTGCAGATGCCCCATCAGCAGGTCTGTGTGAAATCTGTTTCGCGTTTTCCCAAGTTGCCTCAAATCATTCCTCTCTTCCGGGGCTTTCTGCCCCGACAGTGCCCCTTCACCCCCCAGCCTTGTGGTGGCAGTCTAACACCCCTTTTACCACCGGGCACCCACTGTTTCCTCCAGTTTTCCGCTAGTCCTTACTCCCCAGCTAGGCCAAAAGTTTTCTCTCCGGTCTCCAAGCCTCTCTTCTCAGCAGTAAGAAAGATGTAGATAACAATGACGCGAGATGAAATTTGCAGAGTTGGGCACCAAGCCTGGCCTGCAGCCAGCACTGGGCACCCAGTTGCGATCGGCAAATACTTGCTAATCATGCAATTCAATGTTCTCCCTGGCCAGAGATTACAGAAGTCTGGGCCTTCCAGCGTCCCCCTTCTTCGCCCAGTTGCCAGCTCCCCAGGTCTCCTGTAGGTAACTTGAGAGTGGAGAAAACGCCCTCCCCCTCCCGCTGCCACTGCTGGGGCCGAAGAGGGGCGGGAAGCAGAGGGCTATGAGGTCAGGCTCGGGTCACGTGACCGCTGCCGCATCTGTCAACTGTGGTACAATTGCTGTGACAGTCAGGGCTGGTGACACTCAAACCGGTATCTCTCCCTCCTCCCTCTCCAGTGCGCTGGCCCCTTTCACACCAAGGCACCGTCTCAAAAGTCTAGGACCCTGAAGGCTCCAAATGCTACAGTTGAGGTCTGGGAACAAAAGAAAAGTGGAGAGAGGAAAAAGAGTCCGAGATCGCACTGCTTGCCGCTGCAGTTTGAACACCACGCTTAAGCCCAGGTTCTTTAAAATATTTTCTGCCAACCCGGTTTGGCATAGGTATTAAAGAGTCTTTTAAAAGTCATCATACTCTTTAACCCATTAACTCCAGTTCTAGGATGCTTGCCTACAGGAATAATCCAAACCTGGGGCAAAGGTTTAGGTACACCAAATTCAGTCTTGTTATTGAAACTAAAACTATATATATGATGAAACGGACTAGATTACAGTATAAAAGAGCAATATAATATTGGATGGTCATTATAAATGTTGATTTCCAAGAATTTTTCATGATACAGAAAATACGTGAAAAAATGGCCATTGAGAATATTTGCCAGGCACTTATTATATGCCAGATGTCCTGCTAAATACTCTGTGTGGATTGAGTCTTAGGAGACAGGTACTATTATTATCCTTCTAAAAACTGTGGCCTAGAGAAGGAAGTTCCCTCAGGGTGGCCAGCTAATGAAGTGTGAAAATTGAGGCTTAGAGTTTATTCAAAGGGCTTAACGGAGTAAGTGGCAGAGGCAGGACCTGAACTCAGAGTGTCTGAGTCTGAAGTTCAGTCTCTCAACGCCCATGCTGCCAACTGCCCGCCACAATAGTGACTAGCAGAGATCAGGATGCGGCACCGGGCGTACACACCATCGGGTCAGTAATGGTTTTCACGTGTGTGCCCGGACACGCAACCCATGCAAAGGAAGAAGTGGAAGAACAGACTCCTCATTTTCGTGAGGGTGACTCCCCGTCATGTGTTAACCAGTGAGTTGAATTTCCTTTAGATTATTCTGGATCTTTGAGTTTTTCTACAGTGTGTGTGCATGAATTTAACAAATAGACAAAATGTTATATACAGATAAATCCCGCTAAAAAGCTGTGCACCCATTACAGTATTATTATTTATTATAATGAAAACTTGAAAGTAGCTCCAATATCAATTACCGGGTGAACGGTTAAATAAATGGTAAAACATAACAGGTGCAATAATTTGCAGGCATTGAAAATGAAGGTAACAAAGACCAAGTAACATCATTATGTGAGAGACCAGGGTACCGAACAGTAGGCCTACCATGCATAACTACTTGAGGATATCACCGTGAAATCTGAAGGAAAAGAGAAAATGGGAACTGTATCAGGATGGTAAAATGATATGTGATTTTTGAAACTTGCTTGAACTTCTAAATGTTTTTCTATTTCTTGTATAATAAAAGTATTTTCATGGAGTTATGGCTCAGTAACCAAAACTAGCAGGAAACGCATGGGAATCTATTTTCTCTTTCTCTTTTATCTCATTTCATGCCGGAACACCCCAGTGAGAACAGGCTTTTTGTCTCCCATTTTACTGATGAGAAAGCTGAGGCAAAGAGAAGGTAAGTGAGTTTCTCGGAGTAAACTAGCAAATAAATGGCAACCCTGGGACTACACTCTCCCACCCCAGGGCTCTGGCCTATAGACTGCACCCACCTCATATAAATGTCTGCACAGCGCTGCCTGAAGAATACGAGCTACTGTTACTAAGACCCCAAGCTCTGAGATCCATGTGTGGATTCTCTCCAACAGGCGAGAGCCTGGAAGCAGGAATCATACCCTATGTGTGCTCTTTGTCTCCAGGGTGGGAACGCCTAAGGCTTTCTCCATCCACCCTCCAAACCCCTCCACCCACACCCACACACACAGCCTGCCTTGTCCCCAAAACAGGCTCCCAGGAAACACGCCTTGCCCTGGGATGAAGAGAAGGTCAGTAGAGTTTCAGTTTATCCTCCCCGACTCCATTTAGGATACAGCCCAGCTCAGAGCCTCCATAAGAGGAACTGGGACCCCATAGGCCAGTAGGTGTCAAAGGCCAGTTGCAAACCAGGTGGGCACCAGGGAAGCAAGCCTGGAAAGTGAGATCAGAAGAGGTCAAGGGTCAACAAAAGTGGGTGAAGTTAGCAGTGGGGAGCTGGGAAGCTGAGATGCCCCAGAGAACTTGGTCATCAGGCCTTGGTCCTTCACCTAAAGGAACAAAGTGTGAACTGCCAGGGTCACACAACAGCCAGGGAGAGTAGGAGGGAGCCCAATCCAAAGCCCCAGGGAATCGGTCAAAGGTCAGGCCAGGACCCCACAGAAACAGGCTCCGTCAACCATTCAACATATCTAGTGCCATTCCTGCTTACCAGGTCTTTCTGTTCTCATGGGACCAGACCCAGTACCCTATCTCCAGTTCTACCCACCCGGAGATTAGGGGACCCCATAGTTCCAGGTGGAAAAAATCTGGGAAGTCACCGGCAGGAGCAAGCTCCCTCTCCAGGGAAATAAGCACATGAAATGAACCAATGGGCTGAGAGTCCAAGGATGTGCCCAAGTCAGAGTATTCCAGAGCCCGGTGGGGAAAGGTTCCAGAAGGCAGGAGGAGTCAGGAAGAGGCAGGACTTAAGTGGTCCAGACAGACGGGCCTGCTCTAAAGAGCTAAGAGAAATCAAAAGATTCCAAAGTTATGGTAATGTCACAGGAAGGTAAGAGGGGGAGCTAAGCCTAGGTTTACCAATCCCAATGGCAGAGCGGGCCCCTAATTAGGAAAAAGGGAGGTGGGAGGGCTTGAATGGGGCGGTTGCTGTAAATAGTGCATTTAAGTGTCTGTTCCCACCTGGGAGTGGAAATCATGGAATACCTGAATGTCAGCAGTTCCTGCTACCGGAGATAAAGTGAAATTAATCGTACTTTCTGTAAGAAAAGGGATGTCATTGGCCCAAAATGCTATTTACAAGGGCTTTTCTGGGATGGAGGTGGGAGAGTGTTGCCTATGAAGAGACCTGTGCATTTGTCTGAGCTGGCTGATGACTGGCTGATTTGCTTGCTATTTCCGTGGGATCAGTGTGGTTTCTTTGGGCCAAGAAGAGGGTGGGGCAAGTGCTGCACTGAGGACCTGACAGAGAAGCTGGTACATTTTACACAGTAAAATGAGGTCATGTCCCTTTCGTGCTTGCAAACTCTCAATGGCTTTCCACTGCAGAATAAATCTAAACTCCTCAAATGCCATCCACAAGACCTGTGTGATCTGGCCCTGCCCCTTCCCTGTCCCCTTCACTCACTGAGTGAACCTACACTGGCCTCCTCTCTGCTCCTCAAACCAGCATAGCTTTTTCTGCCTCGGCGCCTCAATTCGTGGTTCCTTCTGGCCAGAATGCCCTCCCCTTCTGCCCACTCCCACCCTCCTTCTCTGCCCTTAAGTCCACGAGGCCTTGTTTGAGCAGGGGTCAGAGAGGCCTCACTGGCCCTAGCCCGTCACTTCTCCACAGCACTGAGAGCACTCTGAAGTCACCTGCTGTCTCCTTGCTTGGTATCCCCTTCCCAGACCTGATTCCTCCTGCCACGTACCCTCCCCGCCCCCCACCGCCCCATCCACATCAGAATGTTCCTTTGTGAAAGCTGGGCCCTTGGCTAGCCTGTTCATTGCAAGGGACGCAAAGCCTGGCAGAGCGCCTGCCCTTTGGTAACCACTCAATAAACATTTGTGGAATGAATGAATGAGTAAATGAATAAGTGGTCTGCTGGTTGGAAGTGAACCAAGTGCAAACCCAGGGCTCAAATGCCAAACTAGGAAAGACAAGAATCTTCTAAATCTTCAAAATCTTCAAAATCTTTACTGTTCTTCTTCCTCCAATCGAGCCCCAGTGCATCTTGCTTCCCCTTTCTCCCTTCCTCCCTCCCTCTCTCCCTTCCCTCCTCTCTTTCACAGAGCCTCACCAGCACCTGCTCTGTGCCTGCTCTGGGATAGGTACTATGCCACCTTCCTGTGCACTCTGCTCCCCAATATGCACCCTGTTCCCTGGGCCCCCTCAAGTCACATCCCTTGTGCAGTCACCCACTGGTACCCCTTCTCTGTGAGCCTTCATTATGACAGAGGCCCGAGGCCAGAACACCCTGGGAAAGGAAAATGAAGGAGTCTCCGAGGATCTGGCTATGGTCATGCATTGGCTAACGTCTGTCCTACCGGGAGCCGAAGTTCTGGAGCTTCTATACAGTAAGTTTTTCTTAAAATGAAACACAATAACACAGTCTTTTCAGGTTTTTTCTTTGCAGTCCCACGTGACTTGTTAGGTGATTATGACCCTGAACTGCGTCCTGGCTTCCTTTGAGCTTCAGATTCAAGTGAACCTTTGACTCTCAAGATCCCTTTGAGGTCTTAACATTCTCGAACCTCCAGGATGTGACTCCACTGAGGTCCGTAGCCACCAGGATGAGTTGAACATCACCCTCTGTGGGCGCATGTCCCAGTGACAAAAGAATGTGCTCGATTCCATCATCCCAAGGGTGTGTGGGAGGGTGTGGTGACTGGGCCAAGCATCTGCCAGGACTGTCTGTCAGAGCTGGAGTCTTTCGCTGTGTCTGCAGAGAGAAGTGGAGTAGCCTGCCTCTCGTGGAAGGGCCGCTGTCCTGGAAAAGGCCACTGGGTGAGCTGTGAGGCAGTGCGGGAAAGCGTTGGGAACTATGAGACGGTGAAGTTTATGGTGCCTTAGAACTGGTTAGAAAGGGGGTGGGAGGGCTCCATTCCTTCCCAGTACTGTCAATAACAGGCATGATTTCAGGGTGAGGTCATGATTTGGAAGGGATAGGAAGGGGCAGACTTGAGCAATTTCCCCCGGGAGCTCTGCGAAGGGCTGCACTTTGGCCCAGAGTGGATCCGCTGACCCACTTCCGGAGGTCCTGGGACCCCAGGGGCAGAGAGGAAGCCTTGTGACATTTTCTGTTCTGGTCTGCTTTCCCTGCCTTCTTTGAGGTTCTAGCCCAGGCTCAAAGCAGCCCTTTTGTTTCTGGCTCTCCAGGAAGCTCCAAAGCAGAACTGACTGCACTGTTTCTCTACCAAGTGACTGCCCTGGCCCCAAAGCGGTAGAGGCCTCGGTGAGGGGCGGAGCCTGGCTGCATGCGTTTTCAGATCCCCCCAGCCCTCCCCCAGCAGGGAGTGAAACTACCAAAGGAGTCCAGCCCCAACTAAGCACAGCCTCTGTGTGATCAGCAGCAAACAGCTTCTTTTGCACCTGGGAAGTGTTAATGAGGAAAGTGCTGGGGAAGGGTTGTGCCTGCCTGCAGTTGTAACAGTTTGCTCCTTTTAGCTCCTGGGGATTGAGGGGCTCAAAGGAGGAACGTGCCTTCTTGAGAATAGGGGCACGTGGAAAAAGCTGCCACCAGTAAGTAAAGGCAGTGCAGCAAAGTGCTCAAGAGGAGCTGCTGTCCCGGCAGCCAGCACTGTGGGATGGCAGGGCTTGCTTGGTCACCAATTTTTGTTTTGCTGAGGGGACATTAGGAGGAAGGAGACTGGAACCCATGGGTGGAGAGGGCTGAGGAGGGGAAGATTGGGGAGAAAGAGAGAGCATCTGGCAGCCTTGGGAGAGGAAAAAATGGGGGAAAACAGAGATGTTTAAGGAAAATGCTGCCCCACAGGCACTAAAGATGCCTGACTGTCCACTTTTATGGGAATGAGTTAATGTCGGTGCCCCTGTAATGAATGGGGGCCAGCTTAGAGGGCCAGAGGTGGTGTAGGCCAATGGGGTCCAGACACCCCTGGGTTACAGCAGGAAGTGGGGTTCTAGTTCCCAGAAGGGTCAATGGCTGGGGGCTGGGTCAGACTGGGAAGAGACTGCTTTTGCTGGGTCTGGGAAGATGGCTAGGAGAGAAGGTGGGAGGCTCTGGGAGTAGGGGACTGTGACAAGAAAAAATTGTAAGATGGGAAATACTACTTGGCCAGAAAAAAAGAAGGAAATTTTATCCTATGTGACAGCATGGATGGACCTGGAGAACATGATGCTAAATGAATTAAGACAGTCAGAGAAAGACAAATACCATGTGATTTCACTCATGTGTGGAATCTAGTGACCCAAATAAACTTATAACAAAATAGAGACAAACTCACAGACAGGGAGCAGGCTGACAGCTGTGGGATGGGGAGCGAAGGGGCCGGATGAATTGAGGGGGAAAAAAAGAGGGGGTGGCGGGGACAGGGACAACAGTGTGGTGATTGCTGGGGGGGTGGAAGAGGATATAGGGTGGGTGATGGTGAAGGACTTGGGTGGTGAACACACAGCACAGTGTGCAGATGGTGTGTTGTAGAACTGCACCTGCGACCTGTGTAATTTCTTTAGCCAGTGTCACCCCAATAACTCCATTAATTTTTTTTTAAATAAGAATAGTGAGAAACTATGTTGGAAAGCCTCAAGTCCTGGACAAGTGAAATGATGTATTCAAGTAGGAGGAGGGGAGGCGGTAGTGGACAGGGCACACAGGTCACTGATTCTACTCTTTTTCAGTCTGTGCATCAATGAACTTGACCGACCTCACAGAAGAGCTGAGTAGATTATTTGTCTTCTCTTGCTTAGGCTGATAAACTGCCCCCAGAAGGGCTTCTACCTCCAGTCACTCCCTCCCTCCAATGTGTCTTCCACATTCAGTGAGTGACACTAAATCGTTGAAAAGTCCAGTTCCCATGGCTTCATTCTTATCTAAAGTCCTTCAACGACCCTTCATCCCTCACCCACCAGAATTAGTCTGACTCCTCCGCAGGGCAGGCAGCACCATGGAATCAGGCTCTGCCCATCTTTCCAGCCTCGTCCATGGTCACGCCCCTCCCTCACACTCATCACAATGAACTGCACACAGTTCCTCTAACACCACTTGCTTTTCCACACCTTAGGGCCATTTCATACGCTTTTGTTCCTTTCCCTGGAGCACCTTCCCCAGCTCCATTGCAAACACCCCAGAAGCCTTCTATGACCATCTCTTCCTATAATTGTATCCCCACAGCACCTTGTATATGGCCCTGGGCTGGCACTTCCACACTGTGCCATCACCACGGTCATTGTCTGTCCATGTGTCTGTGACAGAGACCCCCTTTTCCCTGAGAACTGCCACTAAACACCAACTAGACCGTCAGGGGACATCTGAACTGAGCTGGGCGAAATGGACTCTCAGGAAAGCAGAACTGACTCCAAGAGAAGCAAATTTGTTTCTGGAACAATAACATTGAAGCCTGTGAATGCAAACATTGTGAGGCATGCTTACTCCATCCTTTAAACTGGACCCTAGAGAGAGTCACTCCTAAAGGGAGGAAAACGGTGTGGCCACATAGAGGACTTCAGGTGGCTTTCTGATCCCCAAGGCCAGACCTCTCCTGAGACCCTGATGGAGTCCTGTCCTGGGTTCTGGGAGATACCCGTGTTTACTAATAACCTGTCCCCAGATCTGTGCTGAGCTTCACAGGATTTCTCTTCCTTACACAGTCCTTACTGCACAAGCCAGCCTTTGCCCTCGGCAGAGTTACTCAGGGTTTTCTCCTCAAAAAAACTTTTATTTTGATATATGAATTGTACTCGGACATAGATTAGACTTTAAATCAATATACCCATGTTGAATTAACTGGCCACATAATTTACAGGGCCCAATGCACAATTGAAAATGTGCTATCCTTTGTTCAAAAAGTACAGTTAATTAAAGGTACTAAAATACAAAGCTTTCCCCTTTTTTCTGCAGTCTCTCTTTTGATTTGTCATGGTGTATATTTGCTATTCAAGGTCTAAGGAAATAAAAATAAAAATTTTAAATTAACATGAATTTTATTACTTATCTTTATATTATGCAGTGCCCATCTGGAGAATCCCCAAAATTACAGTCTGTATTTCTTGATCCCTCCCGGAATATTCTTCAAGCTGTCACGGAGAGATGACCCCAAGTCTCCCCAGGCACTGACTGAGCTAACTGATGGAGAACTGTCAGGCATGGAGACACTTTCCTAGGCAAGTGCAGACTCTCATGAGCTCCTGCAGTTCCCACCCTGAGACTCAAGCCCAGCAAGCTGGACAACTGCTGCACGCTCCTTCCCACAGATTTGTGTGCTATGCCCTGGCCGGGGTCAGAGAAGTCCAGCCAGGGCATCTCCCATTACAGCAGGCTGGCTAACCCACCCCACAGCAGACAAGTGCACCCCAGGGTCTTTAAACCTCCACACCAGGATGTGCTCAGTCTCTGGTGGGAGAGATACTCACCCTCATTGACTCACCTGCTGAATGTACCATGGAGTTGCTAGCCAGGGGTGCTGCAGCCACCATTATCATACCCAGTCAAAAGACCCTGAAGAGCATGCACACCTCACCCGGCCCCTCCCTGCATGCATGCCAGGCCCTCACCAGGGGCACAGGGCAGCAGTGGTCACTGAGTGAGGGAGGGGAAGGCTGGGGCACAGAAAGCTGGGAAGTGGCAGCCAAGAATGCACCAGAAGGAGATGGGTAGGCTTTGGGAGTTGGCACCATGTGTGACCCAGGGCTCCAAGCCCCTGGTGCATGCTCCAAAGTCCTATGGGACCTCACTTACAAAATGCACATTCGAAGATAAAATTAAGGGTCTCAAGGCAGTGGCTACAGAGCATTAAACCCCAAGCGCTGAGCTCTGCTGAGCATGAAACCCTGTGTGACTGCTCTAGTTACATATGCCCATGAAGCTGGCCCTGTACACACAAGGAAGATCTCCAAGTCTCACTAAATAACAGGAGTACAGGACGTTGAAACAAAAGAAGGAAAACACTTCACATACATATTAAAGAAACTTAGAGTGCTCAGACCCATAAGCCAAAAATACCACTCACATCTCACCTGGCGGACGTGCTAAAGAATAGGCCTTTTGCCTTTACTCCCTTCAGCCCAGACTGCAGAACTGACGAGAACCTGTGGTGTGTATGAATGAACTGGAATTAGATTTCTGAGCATTAAGCCAGGCTTTATTCCAAAGTATAATGCTGTTAGTTGTTCAGAGGATATTTCGTAGAAGACAGGCTACTATCAGAGCAACAGAGAGGAGGGAACTTGACTAGTTTCCTTTGCCTTCACAACTTATGCTTTTATGGTTTAGCAGTTCATTTCCCAGAGGTTTACTGGAAAAACTTCCGGTTGGGATTGGTTCCAAATAAGGCCTTTCGTATTTCTGGCATCTTTTGCTCAGCGAGGAGATCCAGCCGACTTTCTATGGTATTGGAAATCATTATTCTATGATTTCCACTGTAGACCTCCACACCTCCCACTGTGTTCATAGGTAGGTGCACCTCTCGATCAACTTGGACTTTCACCCGTTTTTGGGAGACTACCATGTATTCCGGGATGGCTCTTTGCAATATGTCCTCGACCAGAAGGTGATCCTGAGGCCTGCAGCGTACAATCATCACAGGCTCCAGCAGTCGGAGCAGACTCTGGAGCACTAGTTTATGCAACAGCTCCTGGTATACTTCTGGGCTTTCCACAAGCCTGATGAGTCTCAGCTTTGCATCATCCAGCAACCCTGAGATGAGGTCGTTTTGAGCTGTCAGGAATCTCAGCCTTGCTTGATTCCTCATGGTGGATATCTGGATTTTCTTCTGCTGCTCGATCTGCTTTTCCTTTTTCTCATAGTACTCCATGATCTTCACTCGTTGAGTTTGCACAAGACGTCCTTTCTCAATGTTGAATTCTTCCTCAGACTTCGCATCTATTTCTTCTACCTTTTCATTGGCTTCCTGCTCAATGAAAGCCAACATGTGCTTAATCCGCTTCTGCACATCAATATCATTCAGGGCCATGGCTGCTCCTGGAAAGAGACATGGATGGAGGGAGAGCTGGCAGACCCTCTGGTTCCTTTGATTAGGGCAGAGTTTCAGGAGAGTCTCTAGAGTTCCATTTCCTTAAATGTGGAGTGCATAAGGGGAGGAAGGAGAGAGTCAGCATCCAAAGGGAAGGATCTTGGAGACCATCTATCCACCACTTATTTCACAGATAAGGAAACTGAGGCCCAGAGAGGGAAAGCAACCTGACCAAGATTATGCCTTAAAAGAACAAAGACTTGAACTTGGATTCCTAGAGTCGTCTCTCTACTACACTCACCAACTTTTTGTCATCGATTAATAATAAGACAACTAGGGTAGACATAATCCAGAATGTTTCTAGTAAGTGATGGCTCAATACTCAGGAAACATTAGTCCAGATACCACAGAAATAGAAAGAGTTACAAGAGACTACTATGAACAGTTATATGCCAACAAATTGGAAAACCTAGAAGTGGATAAATTCCTAGAAACATACAATCTATCAAGATTGAATCATGAAGAAACAGAAAATATGAACATATCTATAACTAGTAGGGAGATTTCATCAGTAATTAAAAACCTCCCAACAAACAAGAGCACAGGACCAGATGGCTTAATTGGAGAATTCTACCAAATATTTTTTAAAAGATTAATGCCAATCCCTCTCAAACTCTTCCCTCCAAAAATTAAGAGGAAGAGACACTTTTATGAAGCCCACATTACCTTGACACCAAAGCCAAAGACAGTACAAGAAAAGGGAACTACAAGACAATATCTCTGATGAACATGGATGTGAAAATCCTCAACAAAATACTAGCAAACCAAATTCTGCAACACATTAAATGGTTCATACATCAGGAACAAGTGGGACGTATCCCCAGGATGCAGGGATAGTTCAACACACAAATATCAATCAATATGATACACTATATTAACAAAATGAAGGATAAAATTACAGGATCACCTCAGTAGATGCAGAAAAAGCATTTGAGATAATTCAACTTCTATTCATAATAATAAAAAAACCTCTTAACAAACTAGGAGTAAAAGAAAATGATATCACACTCAACAGTGAAAACCTGAAAGCTTTACCTCTAAGAGCAGGAACAAAGCAAGGATGCCCACTCTCACCACTTTTATTAACGTGGCATTAAAAGTCCTAGCTACAGTAATTAGGCATGAGAAAGAAATAAAAGGCATCCAAATTGAAAAGAAAGACATAAAATAGTTTCTATTCCCAGCTGACATGATGTTATATTTAGAAAACCCTAGCAATTACACACACACACACACACACACACACACACACACACACACACACACAAACATGTTAGAACTAATAAAAAAACTCAGCAGTTGCAGGATACAAAATCAACATATAAACATCGGTTGTGTGTCTATACATTAAAAACAAATAATCTAAAAAGGAGCCCTGGCTGGCATGGTTCAGTGGATTGAGTGCCAACCTGTGAACCAAAAGGTCACTGGTTTGATTCTCAGTTCAGGGCACATGCCTGGACTGCAGGCCAGGTCCCCAGCTGGGGGCGAGGGAGAGACAACTAATTGGTGTTTCTCTCACACATTGATGTTTCTCGTCCTCTCTTTCTCCCTCCCTTCACCTCTCTCTAAAAATAAATAAATAAAATCTTAAAAAAAAAGAAATTAAGAAAACAATCTCATTTACAATATCATCCAAAAACCCCAACATTGTAGGAATAAACTCAACCAAGGAAGCTAAATACTTATACACTAAAAACTACAAAACACCACTGAAAGAAATTAAAGAAGACAAATAAATGGAGACATCCCATGTTAATGGATTAGAAGACAATATTGTTAAGATGTTCATACTGTCCCAAACTACCTACAAATTCAATGAAATCTCTAGCAAAATCCCAATGGCATCTTTTGAAGAAAGAGAAAAATAATCCTAAAAATTCATATGAACTCACAAAGGACCCTGAATAGCAAAAACAATCTTGAAAGAGAACAAAGCTGGAGGCCTCACACTCCTGACTTCAAAACATATTACAAATCTACAGTAATCAAAATGGTATGGTACTAGAATAAAGACAGACATATAGACCGATGGAACAGAACAGAGAGCCCAGAAATAAGCCCACATATATATAGTGAAATGATTTTCGAAAGGCTATCAAGACAACACAATGGAGAAAGAATAGTGTTCTCAACAAATGGTGTTGGGAAAACTGAATATCTACATACACAAAAATCAACTGCAATGGTTTAAAGACTTAAACATGAGACCTACAATTATAAAACTTTTCGAAGAAAACATGGGGAAAATTTTCATAATATTATTATTGGTCTTGGCTGTGACTTCTTGGCATGACGCCCAAAGCATAGGCCACTAAAGCAAATGGGACTATAGTAAGTTCAGAATCTGTGCAGCAGAGTAAACAATCAGCGTAGTGGTAAGGCACCCTGTGGAATAGAAGAAATATTTACAAACCATATATCTAACAAGAGATTAATATCCAAAATATATAAGAAACACCTACAACTCAATAGCAAAAACAAAAGAAAAAGAAAAAAAAATAAGGAATAGACATTTCTCCAAAGAAGACAAATGCCCAAAAAGTTTATGAGAAAATGCTCAACATCACTAATCATCAGGGAACTACAAATCAAAACCACAATGATATGTCACCTTACATTTGTTAGGATGACCCTTCCCCCACACCCCACCAAAGCAGACAATGAATGAGTTCAGGGGGATGTGAGAAATTGAAACCCTCGTGCAATATCGGTAGGAATGTAAAATGGTGTAGCAGCTATGGAAAACAGCATGGAGGTTCCTTTAAAAGTCAAAAATAGAACTACCATATGATCCAGCAATCCCTCTCTGGGTATTTATCCAAAAGAATTGAAAATAGGACCTCCAAGAGATATCTGCCACCCTCCCCCATATTCATTGCAGCCTAACTCCCAAAAGCTAAGAGGTAGAAACAACCTAAGTGCCCTGGAGAGTTGAATGGATAAAGAAAATGTTGTCTATACATACAACAGAATATTATTTTGCCTTCAAATATGACAAGGATATCCCGTCACATGCTACATCATGGATGAATCTTGACCTTAAGTGAAAAAAAAGCCAGTCACAGGACAAATACTGCATGACTCCACTTAAATGAGGTATCCACATAAACAAAGTGATAAAAGCAGAAAATAGAAGGGTGGTTGCCAGGGGCAAAGGAGAGAGGGAGCTGGAGAGTTGTGTCGATGGGTATAGAGTTTCAGTCACGCAAGATGAAAAGTCCTAGAGATTCGCCGTTAAACAGCAGCGTGTAGTTCACATACTAACAATAGTGTGTTGTAACTTAGAAATTTTTTAAGAGGATAGATTTCAGGTTATGCATTTTTTAACACTATAAGAAAGTAGAATGTGCTCCCAGAAAGATGCACCACTCACCACACTTGGTGGAAAATGACCCAGCAATGGTGACAAAGACCAAGACTTTGGGATCAACCTTACAAACTGTTATCAGAAGTTCAAAAGGAAATTCCCCCACTAGTTGAGAAAGTAATTTTTTGAAAAACTGCACTTTTGTAAACAGAGCAAAACATTCTCTGCTCCTAAATAAGACAGCTCAATTAAATGGTTAGGGGGAAAAGGATGCCTGGGTAACCCTGCTGGTCCCCAGCTTAGGGAGCCACTCTCAAAGAAAGCAGAGAGAGAGAGAGAGATCCAGGAAGCCCCAGGTTACGTGTGTAGAAGAAAAAAATGTACGAGATGAGCCCTCACCAGTCCACAGCTGAGGGCCAGCCTTTGCTCCGGCACCGGGAATCTGCAGGCGGAACCTGGAACTTGGAACACGCATTGGAACCCGGCACTGTTTCTTCCTTCTTTCTGCAGACGACCCTCACAGTCTGCCCAGGGAGCTTGAGCCAAAGAGCCAGGCTGTCACTGAGGAAGGCTGGCCAAGTCTGCAAGAGGAGGCCAAGAGGGATTTCCTTGGCACTGAGGTCATGCTGGGGGCTCCCCTTGCCTGCTTAGAACCTCAATTAAGTTGGCATATCGTGGGCTTCAGGTCTGGGGTGGGTTCACCTTAACCAAGCCATCAGAAATGGATACATGTGTGAATCAGGCAGCCAGTTTATTAATTTACTAATGAAAAATACAGCTGTCGTCTTGGCAGATCCTGGCCTTTTTTCTCTGTACGTGAGTCGCATGGGAAGGCGATCCAAAAGCGGTTTAGTGAGAAACCAGAGCAAGCAAAATTTGCCAGATGGTCTTTAAGGGGGCCACACCCACCACTGGGGCTGGCCTGCATGGGTAGGTGAGGGAGCACCTCTCCAGACCCAGACAGGGCTTCCCTGGGCATCGCCGGCTTCCACTGGAAGGGCTCCAAAGTCAGATTGCCAGAATTCCAACCCCAGTGCCGCACTTACCACTTTGTATGACTTTGGCAAAGCAGCTCCTCCCCTGGGGCCTTAGTTTCTTCACCTGTGTAATGGAAATAATGGCATCACCATCGTAGGGTTATTGTGAGGATGGAATAAAGGAAAGGAATGTTTAGTATCATGCTAAGCCTGGAGGCGTCAGGCTTGGTGGTTTTCATCATTACTGCTACAGTCGCTACCAGGATCAGTACCTCTTCTCGTCTCCTCTGCTTCAGACCTCACTCCTGCTCAGTCTCTCTGTGTGTACAGAGTACCTGTGACTGGTTTGGTTCCCATTCCCCAAAGGAAGTGGGGATGTACCCCAGTCTTGCCTCCTTGTATTAAACTTCGTAGCCCTGCCTGGAGTTTGGGAAGCTCCCAGCACACCGCGGCACCCTGACCCCAGTCTCAGGTGGCCCAGCCACATCCTTGGTGATGGGGGGTGAAGTCCTAGATTCCAGAGCCCTGGGGCTTGGGTGGAGCCACCTCATAGCCTAGTATAAGTCCCACACTCCCGATTCTAAACAGCTCGGCAGTGCGGAGACCTGAAGGCAGCTGCTCGGTGGGGCAGGGTGAAGAGTCAGGACTGAGCAAGTGTGTCTGCAGTCATGCGGTGCCTGCGTAATGTGTCTGGCAGGTGTAACTTTCAGTGTGTCTGGGATGGGGATTAGGAGGCCACATGGGCCTGTGGCTCGAGCAAAGAGACAAAACAAACTGAGAAATGTGAATCACACATGTCTGCTCTTGCACAAGAGCCCATGCCCCTCCGTTCTGATAAGGCAGGCTTGTGCTGTAAGCGGCATCAGCCTTGCCCGTATTTGAGGCCGGGAGGGGGGCGGGGGCAGCCCATGGTGCTCTTTAATGCATCCGCACCCCCATGAACTACTCAGTACTGGGGTCTTCTCATCACCCCCCAAACACACCAGGCTCTGCCCCACCTAACAGCTGCGGCTCATACCATTCTCTCAGCTAAAATGCCCTCTGCTGCTCTTCACTTACCTAAATCCCACCTACATCTTCAGGCCCAGTGTCAGCCCTGCCACGGCCTTTGACCTCTGGACCCCGCCTCCAAATAATGACAGCGTGGCGATTTTCCAGATACCGTTCAGAGCTGGATTCAGCATCTTGTTTTTTGTTTGTTTTTTTTCCCAGGACTTTGTTTCTTCCAAGAAATTCCTGGAACACAAGAATCTCCTTTAGCGGGGGCTGGGTGCAGATAGGCATAGGTTAAAAATGATTGATCAGAATAAGAGCTGGGGAAGGGGAAAGCCTTTCTTTTTCTCTTTTAATTGTGAAATATAATACACATACAGAAAAGTATGTAGAACAGAAATGTATGGCTTAATGACTTATTGTGCTATATAAATGTCCTGTAACCACCACCTGGGTCAAGAAATAGAACATTGTTAGCACCCCAGAAGCCCTTCTTTATGACATGAGGGAGACGTTTCAAAACTGATGATTTTGTATTTGTGGGCAGAGGGGGGTCCTTAGAGGAAGTGTGAGCTTGGAAATCTCTCTCCACCAGCCCTCACCTTTGCCTATTGAGCCCGTGTGGGCCCTCAGGAAGGAAATGCAGAACCCACAGCACCGTGAGAGGGAGGAGGGGCTGGAAGGAGCTCAGGGTGGGCAAAATGTGTCTGTCAGCCTGGAGTCCTGCCCAGACCCCCCCACCCGCAAGCAACTGTTCTTCGTTTCCACTAGGGTTTGTAAGCAATCTAAGGGCAGACATCTGGGTGTGGGCTCCCTATCCCTGGCCAAAAGAGAGGCGGCCCAATCTGGGCCTCCAGACACTTAGAGATTGCACAGTGAGGAAGGGAAGGGGCTTTCCAGAGCCTGGAGCATGGGGCAACACGCAGAGCCCAGGAAGTGGGTGAGGAAATTTAGAGAAATACTGACTCCTCTGGGGGATTTCAAATGCTAAATATGTGGGAAGGGGGATCCCCTTTATTGTCTCTCAACAATTGCTTGGTGACCATACATCACATGCCAGGCACTGTGTAGGCACTGGAGATGGAGGATGGAACACACGAGACACCAGCCCTGCCTCTCCAGCCTGCAATGTAATGAGGGAGAGGAGCCAGCAGGCGGGTAATCGCCCAACGGGGTGGGGTGGAAGGAACCAGAGGTTTCAAGAAAGCTCAAGGAATGCGGGGATCCAGTTCCAAGTCCCCTTCCAAGTTCGTTATGGGCTCTTTTATAATGCATTGCCCCCACAGACAAGGTAAACCCTGTAGTGGGTGGTTCGAGACATTCCATCATTGGCAACAGATACCTTAATTTGGAGGCAAATCATCTGGCACATGTAGCAAGTTGGTAGTATTCACGAAGGAGAATTTATCCAAATAGACAAGAATTAATTGAGTCCTTATGGACACCTGACTCTGTGCAGTACTTTGGAGCTTCCAGAGAGAACTTTGGTTCAGAAATGTGGGAAGGTATTTGGCACCTAAAATGGGATGGGATAAGAGCCAGGAAAGAACACAGGTTGAGCGGCTGCAGGCTCCAGCTGGAGAAGTGGTCCTGTGGGCAAGGCGGAAAGAAGGGCATGGAAGGCCCCATCATGGTGATAAGCAGAAAGAGGGGTGAGACCTGCTAGAGGCTGGGGGGCCAGGGTACAGGGTAGGGACATGTAGGAGGTCTGTGTGCAGAGAACAGATTGGTGTGGTGGCAGCAAGCAGGCCTGCAGCAGGAGTGAGCGGTGTCCAGAAAGACAGGTGGAGTTTAGCTGGGGAACGTTTGAAATGTCAGACGGAGTTTGGGGCATTAGGAAAAGGAGACCCATCAAAGGCTTTTGAGCAGGGCTGGAACTTGGCCAATCCAGGGTTTAGGAAGATTAGCAGAGGCAAGAGAGTCTGGCTATAAGCCAAATGCCAGGTGGAAACTGTGCGTGGATGAGGGCTTGGGCAAGAACACAAGGACGGAGCTTTGGGGTAGGAGATGCGGGGCAGAGCCAGCTGGCAGGTTGGATGAGTCAGGGTCAGGCCCCGGTGGCCTGCTGCGGCTCACAGAGCTGAGCAGCTCCCAATGAGGATGTGGGAAAGCGGACACTCTGTACCCTGCTGCCTCCCTGCAGGCTGAGGGAGAAACGCACGAGCCAGAGAGTTCATTTGCTCTGGAAGTAAACAGAGACAACCTGAGGAAAAAATCAGAAGTGCTCAGAAAGCTTCATCTCTTTTTCAGTGCTGATGAGTAAGGGGGCACACACAAATTTATTCCAAGAACCCCACCCCCCGTGGCAAAGCCAGCTTTGATCAGGACAAGAGGAGCTAGAGCTAGTGCCTGCAGGGGCCAGAACCCGGCGAGGTAAGAAACGTTTCCCCTCAAATAATTTACATGCAGCATTCACACCTGGATTTTCTTCTTTTCAAACACCTGGAGGAAGTTGGCTTGAAAGCAGTCGGTTCTCTCCAAGAACAATTGGCTTCAAAGTTGCGTGGCTCCCCCTCAGAATGGGGCCAACCTACCGCCACCTTAGGAAATGTGGACCTTGGGGTCGTAAGATCTGCTATGGGAGAGGAACGGAAATTCCATTTTTAAAGAAAAATGCATCTATTTTTTTCTAGTTTTATTGTGGCAAAGCACACACGACATAAATTTGCACCATTTTAACCACTAAGTACTGCCCAGTGGCACCCAAGTGCACTCACGTCGCTGTGCAACCTCCACCACCCCTTCTGGGGCTTTGTCATCTTCCCAAACTGACGCTCCGTCCCTGTTAAACTCCAAGTCCCCATCCCCCCGGCCCCCCACCCTGGCAACCACCATTCCACTTTGCGTCTTTATGAGTTTGGCTATTCTAGGAACCTTATAAAAGTGGAACATTCCATATTTGTCCTTTGTGACTGGCTGATTTCATTGAACCTATGGTTTTCAAGACTCATCCCTGTTGTAACATGTTCCTCTGTAAGGCTGAATAGCATTCTCTTGAACGGATCTGTCACATTTTGTTCATCCATCCATTGACATTTGGGTTGGTTCCACCTTTGTTGTGAAGAACGCTGCCAGGAACACGCGTGTACAAAAATATGTTTGAGTCCCGCTTTCAATGCTTTGGGAAATATACCTAAACGTAGAATTGCTGGGTCATACGGCAACTCTGTTTAATTTTTTGAGGAATGGCCATACCATTTTCTGCAGCGGCTACGCCCTTTTACAATATCGTCAGCGATGCAGAGGGTCTCAATTTCTCCCCATCCTGGCCAATACTTGCTATTTTCTGGGTTCTTCGATAATAGCCATCCCCATGGGTACGAAGTGGCATCTCGTTGTGGGTTTTGATTTGCACCTCCCTAATGATTAATGATGTTGAGCATCTTTTCACATACGTAACGCCCTTTTGTGTGTTTTTTTTTCTTTTTTGGTGAAATGTCTATGCAGGTCCTTCCCCCATTTTTAAGTCAGTTTGTCTGTTTTTGTTGTTGTGGAATTGTAGGAGTTCTTTATCCTTCTGTGCTCCTGAGCATTCGCCTCCAGCTGCGAGCCAGGGAGCACTCTAGCAAACAGAGCCCTCCGGCGGCAGTTTTCAAAGTGTGAACGTGCAACCACATGGAAGACAAAAATCTAGAGTTTATTACAGGTAGTAAGGTTAAATACTGTGTAGTCAAACCTTCATATGTCACACGTCTAGATGTACACACGTTATATATATATCTATAACATGCACATGTGTATGTATTCGGACTCACAGTGAAAAATACGTTAGTGTAACTTGCAGCACAAAAAGTTTGAGAAACATGGCCTTCAATCTGCCCTCCTCAGAAAGCAGTTAGGTAACCATCTATTGTTTTTCAGGCAGCCCCTTGGAAGGTCTCACTTAATTCACCTATCAAAGTATTCACCCCCCAAAACAGGCCTCTTCTAAAGTGGGCATGAGATGCTGGCTACGTGAATATAAGCAGTTTATATGGCTAATGTTTACTGACCACATCCCAACTGTTGAGTGGTCATGGGACATCAAGGGGTGGTAATTCTTCCAAGGCAGGGACCCCTCTTCATACCAGGGACCTCTGAGGGTAGGAAATGAAATAAGAAGACTCTCTTTTGGCCTCAGGTCCTCCATGGGCCAGAGCTTGGTGTGGTGAGAAGTACTAAGACTTTCTGTTCAGGTTTCAGTCCTGATGTCACTCATGGGCTGGGCGATCTCAATAAGGACTCAAAGTCTGCCTGAATGCCATCCGGATGCAGACACAAAGACTCACCTGTAAAACAAGGATGTCAGTGAGGGGTTCTCCCACCCTCTCAATGCAGCTGCGAAAGCCACATGATGTAAGGGGTGAACAAGCTTTGTGAAGCACTAGGTAAATGTCAGATGCTACGCACAAAATATGCTGCTCCTCAACCTGTCCCGGCTAGAACCACAGTCCTTGAGCTGCCTGTGGGGAGGGAGGTCCAGGCCAGAGCCCCAGGAAGTCTCCAGAAGGCTGTGAGTAGGTACAAGGTCAGCCAGGAGCCCCAGGACAAGTCTCTAGCCTGTGAGCTGTGGGCAGGAACAGCCCCACGGGAGTGCAGATGCTCTGCTTGCTCAGAAACACACAGTCCTCAGCTCGGGACACATTCAGATGCCAAACACTGCTTTAATGTTGACTTAATTCTCACTGTGATAGGTCCTGGCTGATCTCACCTCTGCTAAGTGACACATCGCAACCTCTGACACAGGGAAGGTTCTGGTCTTCAAGAAGGAAAGTGTATTCATCCAAATCTGCCCTTCAGCACGGGCAGGGATTTCTGTGATGACCTTATTGGGGAAAGTACTATTTCTGACTCATCTTAATACTTCCCACAGAGTCCAGCACACAGCAATCACTTAGTAATAATTATTAGCTAAAACCACATAGATGGGTGGTGAGGAAACAGTCTCCCCTGTAGACTGTCACAACTTCAGGGATTTGCAACCCTCTCTCAGGAGAGAGGGGGATGGGAAGATGGGAAGAGCACTGCAGTGGCCTGCCCCAGAGGGACACCTGTTCCTGGCCTGACCACATTCCTATAACACAGGGCTCAGTAAGAACTTTAAGCACTGATCGTTGTGGCTCAGTTGGCTGGGTGTCATCCTGCAGAGCGAAGTGACTCTGGTTTGATTCCCAGTCAGGGCGCATGCCTGGGTTGTGGGTTCGGTCCCTGGTCAAGGCAGCTGCAGAAGGCAGCTCTTTTGTTTCCCTCTCATGTTGATGCTTCTTTCTCTTCCTCCCTCCCTCCCCCTCTCTCTAAAAATAAATAAATAAACCCTAAAAAAATGTAAGTTACTTACATGAATTTCCCAGGGTCCTGTAGTCGAGTCCATTCTACTCAGAAAGGTGAGCTGAAAGCCCAGGAAGGCTCCCACAATCGTAACGTGTCCCATAATCAGTGATGACACTCAACATGACAGCTGACCAGCCAGAGTTGTCCTGCCTGTGTTGCAACAGGGTCCTTAAGGCCCCTGCTCTGCCAGGCATTAGCCATTTATGTTGAATCAGAAGGTCAGGGGGGCAGGGAAAGGCCTGGGGTGACTGGGGCAGTTGGTGTAGGGGATTCAGGGCAGGGGGCATTTATTAACCAACATGAAATTCACTTTAAAAAAAATTTTTATTGTTGACATTGCTACAGATGTCCCCATTTGCCCCCTCCTTTGCCCACCTCCACCCATCACCCCCACACCCTCTGACTACCACCACACTGCTGTCTGTGTCTATGAATTATGTATATACGCTCTTTGGCTGATCCCTTCGCCTTCTTTCATCCAGTCCCCCCCTCACCTCCTGACAGGTGTCAATCTGTGCCATGTGTCCATACCTCTGTTTCTATTTTGTTCGTCAGTTTATTGTATTCATTAGATTCCACATATAAGTGAGATCATATGGTGTTTGTCTTTCTCTGACTGGCTTATTTCACTTAGCATAGTAATCTCCAGGCCATGAATGCTGTCACAAAAGGTAAGATTTCCTTCTTTTTTACAGCTGTGTAAGTAGTCCATTGTGTAAATGCATCACAGTGTTTTTATCCACTCATCTGCTGTTGGGAACTTGGGCTGTTCCCAGATCTTGGCTGTTGTAAGTAACACTGCTATGAACATAGGGGTGCATATATTCTTTTGAATTAATGTTTTGGGTTTCTTAGGATATATTCCCAGAAGTGGGATCATGGGGTCAAAAGGGAGTTGCATTTCTAATATTTTGAGGACACAACATACTATTTTCCACAGTGGCTGCACCAGTCTGCATTCCCACCAACAGTGCCCTAGGGTTTCCTTTTCTCCACATCCTCTCCAACACTTGTTTGTTGATTTATTGAGGTAGTCATTCTGACAGGTGTGAGGTGCTATCTCACTGTGGTTTTAAGTTGCATCTCTCTGATGATTAATGACGTTGAGCATTTTCTTCATGTCTGTTGGCCATGTGTGTTTCCTCTTGGGGAAGTGCCTATTCAGGTCCTTTGCCCATTTTTAAATTAGATTGTTTGAATTCCTGGTGTTAAGTCGTATAAGTTCTTTATATATTCTGGAAGTTAAACCCTTATCAGATGTATCACTGGTGAACACATTCTCCCGTGGGTTCCTTTACCTGTTCTGCTATATTGTAAAGGTTAAAAGTTAGCCAGGCCCCTGTGGAATATGTGGAAAATTTCCACCTTAACTAAAGCCTTAGGAAGGCAGTTTAGGACACTGCTATCGTGTTTGTTGCTTTATATCCTTTGTCTTTTTCTGTGTTTTAGTTTGGATAGGTTCTATTGCTATGTCTTCAATGTTAGTTTTTTTTCCCTACAAGGTCCAATCTGCTGTTAAAAACAGCTAGTGAATTTTTCCTTTCAGGCATTGTCTTCTTCAGCTCTAGAATTTAATTTAGTTCTTCTTTGTATCTTCTATTCCCCTCCTCCCCATCTTCACATTTTCCTTTACATCCTTGTGTATATTTCTAATACCTTTTTAAATCTGCATCTGCTGATTCCATTATCTCTCATTTCTGGGTTTGTTTCCATTGACTGATTTTTCTCCTGATTCCATTTTCCTACTTGTCTGCATATCTACTAACTCTTTTACTCAATAGTTGTTTTTATTGTATCTTTTCCATTACCATTTATCCCTCTTATACTCTCTTCTACCTCCACCCACCCTCTCTACTAATTCTTGACATTCTGAATTTTATGTTTTTGAATTTCTCTCTTTTGTTGCTTCCTTTAAAACCTGATGAAATTGATTTTGCCTGGCAGTTATGGTAATAGTGGATGAAGTTGTTCTTTTTGAGGCTTATTTATAAACTTTGTTAGGGAAACATCTACAGATACTGAACTCTAGTGCTAATTTAGCCCTCTACAAATGTATAACCCTTCTGGAGTTTCTACTGAATCCTCTGGACATTCTACAAGGTCTCTTCCTATTGGCTGGTTGAAACTCAAACTTCTCCGTACTCTGCATAGGCCTGGGAACCAACCAGCTCATATTCCCTCGCAGTTCTTCACCTAGCATTGTGGACCTCACTCTGCACATACAATTCAGGGTCAGCACGAGACTCAAGAGGATATAGTGGTCCTCCACCTTGAAAAGTCTCTTCAGCTGTCTTCCCAACTCAGCAAAGCCACTGAGGTCTACTTCGGTTCCCCCTCACTGTGCTGCAATTCAGAAAGCACTTCCAGCAAAAAGTCAGGGCGATGGTAGAGCTTGCCTCATTGGTTCCTTCTTGCAGGGATCACAGTCCTGTGCTATGTGCTGTCCAATCTCCAAAAACAATGGCTTCATATATTTTGTGCAATTTTCCAAAGTTACTTACATTAGGAAGGTATTAATAGGTTGCATGTGTGCCCCCCACCCCACCACCAAATTTGTATGTTAAAACCTAAAGCACGAAGCGTTGGTTTGAGTAGGTGGACCCTTCCAGAAGTGATTAGGTCACCAGGGCAGAGCCTTCGTGAATGGAATTAGTGCCTTTATAAACAGCCTCAGGACTCACCATTGTCTTCTAGAATGTGAGGGTACAACAAGAAGTCTGCAACCCAGAAGAGGGCCCTCACCAAACCGCACTGGTACCCTGACCCTGGACTTCCAGCCCCCAGCAATATGAGAAACACATTTCTGTTGTTTATAAGCTACCCAGTCTGTGGGATATTGTTACAGCAGCTAGAATGCACTGAGACAGGAGGCGGGTGTAGCACCAGTTCCTTGGGTGTGGCACACATCAGGACTGCTGCACGAAGCACAATCGATTACGGTTCCCATTTAAATGCAAACCAGCTCCCCTGCACCACTAATCCCACGCTCTGTCCACCCTAGATGGCTCACTGTTCCCAAGAAGTTGTGTGCTGTTCCTTCTTGCCCTGGTGTGTGGCTGTCTTTCCCAGGCACTCTTATCTTACCCCTGTTAGCCTCTTAAACCCCAGGCCAATGACACCCTTCTGCAAACCCTGCCCCAGCACACCAGAGCGAGCTAGGTACTAACAGCCTCCCCTGCACTTCCAGCAGCCTGTTCTTTATCCTCTACCACAGCACTGATCACATTATATAGTAATTATCTATTGCTCATCAGTTCCTTTCCACCCCCTCCAGCAATTGTGGCTTTCCAGCTCTTTGCCCCCCCCTCCCCAGGAATAAAGCCTGGCATCTTATAAGCCCCGATAAAGGCTTGTTAAGTGAAATACTGGTTGAATAGAGTAGGAACTACAGGAAAAAGAGAAGGCTAAGCAGAGACTCACTGTTCTCACACAGACCACTGTGTTTTGACATCTGCAGGGGACACAAAGGGAGAAAGGCGAGCACAGTGCCTATGGAATGCTTAGAAACAAAGTTGATTTCTGTCTCTCAAATCCCTGAAATTTGAGAATTGTTGCTGTCATTGTTACCACTTGAGGCAGTGTCCTCTTTGCCCACAGGAAAGGGAGGTGTCTGTTAAGATCTGTTGGTCCTTCCAGCTAACCCATCTGTGGGCTGACCTGGGGCATCCAGGGTAATTCCCCCCTCCCACTCCACATACACACTAGTGGAATCAGCCAGGGCTCTAAGTATTCCTGGCAGTCACTTTTGGCTTTTCTATGGGCCAAAGGGATGAGGTCACCATCACCAATGAAGTCACCTCTGCATGATTCATCTGACATCAGTTCCCCACGTGAAGCGCTCTGACACTTTCAGAGCTTGTCCTAGACGGTCCAGAGCCTGGGGTCCTTGACATTGTTCAAGGTTCTGGAGCTGCTCTTCCAGCTCCCTGGATCCCTAGTCAATGTCTGCCCCAATAAGAAGTTGGAGGCTGGGGTCCTGAACTGGGGGAGACCCCAGAAGCCTCCATCCTCCCGTCCCGGGACAGATCTTGTCACCTCCCATAAAGGCCTTCCCTATGTCTCCAGCAATGCATTTCCCCTTGTCTCAAAGCTGTTACCAGAAGCTCTCAGGACACATGTAAAGCACCCTATAGCTCTCAATGAGACCCAATCTCATTCTTCTGAATGCTCCCACATTTATAGATGAGAAAGCTCAGGCCCAGAGAAGAGAGACTCTAACTAGTGTCACAGCTGGGACCAAATGCCCTCTCCTGGCTGAGTACACTCCAGAGTGTACTCAGAGCTTCTTCTCACAGAGCTCCTACCCTCTTCTCACAGTTTCCTTTCAGAAAACTAGTCCCACAAAATGCTGCCTGAAGAAATGGTTCTGTAAGCAAAGGAAGCAAGTCCTTTCTTCCCCTCTAGAAGTGGCAGAAAATGGCCTTGAACCAAGATCTGACCTCAAGGCTGTCCTTGTCACTCATACAAAGTATCTTCCAGATTCACTGCATAACTTCCAGATTCACTGCAAAACAACTGGGCAATGCAAATGCCCGTCTGGTGAGATCTTGAGTGTGATTCCACAAGGAACTACCAATAAATCATCCAGGAAGTCCTGCTGGAACAATGGAAATCAGATTTGGGGTTTGAGAGTTGAGGCCTCAGAAGTGAGGCACAGGGACAGAAGAGTGAGCATTTCCCCAAATGAAATGTCCTTGAGTGCTGGAATTAGCTGGAAGCTTTTGGGATAACCACTTCACCTCTCTAGGTCTGTTTGCTTACCTACAACCTAAGGGAGTCTAAGGAGGATGGTCTGGTTGACCTCTGGGCTGCCTCTCAATGTGAATAAATGAGAGGAAGTGGTTTATGTCACGTCAGCTGGGGATGGGGTGCAGTGCCAGTGTGGAGTGTACCCACTCTCCTCCCCCCCTTTCTCCTAATGTTCAAAGCGGCACTGCTGGTCACGGAACAGGACCTGGACAGTCAGGTGTTTCCAAGCTTTGCCCAGGCAGCTGGACAGGGGTTGCTGCCTGGATCACAGGCCAAGGCTTAGAGCACCAGAGTGTATCACTCCTCAGGGATCACAACCTAACACCCTGTAGGGGCACTGGGGACTGCAAGGGGGACCCAGAGAAGGTCTCTTCCAGGGGGAACAAAGGTACATTTGTGTCCACAGCCAGCGGTGTCTTTCTTTTCTGTTGTGGGGTGCTTCCGTGATTCACGATGCTGTAACTTCCTTAGTCACCAGTTTCATAGTAAATGATTCAAGCTTCTGCAGTGAACAGAATGGTGGCTGTGGGAAGGGGGCCGAGCAATAAGCCAGGAGTACCTGCTTCCAGCCCAGGGAGCAACATCCCTCTCCCCCATCATTCCACGCACCTTCAAATGTTTTTTCTTTAACCCTCTAAGTCTTTCTTCCTTTCCGATTTCTAGTTCTGTTGTGCACTTAGGGGCCCACGGGATGACTCCTGCCTTCCGGGTGGAGTTTAAATCTATATGTATAATTTTGCATGACTATTGCGTCATCGTTGGAGTCGTCGTAGCTCCCCAAGAGGCCTCCCTGTCTTCTCCCAGCACTGGGGCCTTTAGACGCTTCCGGGCGCTGCGGGCACTTTCGCGAGGAGCCCTCGGCTCCTCCCTAGCGCTTCCCTCCCGGCCCCCTCCCCCAGCCTTACCTTTCTCCCCTCCCCGCGCCTCGGCTCCTCCTCCTCGCCCCCTCTCCGCTGCCCTAGCGGGGATTCAAGCTAGGGTGAGCCGGCGAGGCCGAGAGGCGGCCGCGGGCGGGGCGCAGGAGCCGGTCGGCGGGCGCTGGCGGGGGACCCGCACTCGGGGGAGGTGCCTCGGCCCGCCCTCCTCCGGGGCCCGGCGGGGAGGGGGCCCGGACCCGCGCTGGGCGGGGAAAGCCGTCTGGCCCCTCCCCTCTCTGCCCTCCCCAAAGTTGCGGTCTCCCCCGGGACCCGACAGTCTTATGATCCAGTGGATCCTCCCGGGGAAGCCGGGCCGGGGAGAGGGCGCGGGCGGCGAGCGGCGGGGGCAGCGGGCGGGCGCGGCGACCGGGATCCGGGCGGGGATCCGGGCAGTGACCGAGGCGGCGGCTGCGCCCCGGGCCCGCCGCCCCCTCCCCTAGGGCGGGGGGAGCCGCTGCATGGGGCCGGGGGGACGGCCCTGCTGCGCGGAGCGGCGGCGGCGGCAGCGGACCCCCCAGGCGGGCTGGGGTTGAGCCCGGTACCGGGGCGGGGGCTCCGGGGGGACCATGCCCGGAGGCCGGCCGGCCGCAGCATGGCTCACGGGCCCGGCGCGCTGATGCTCAAGTGTGTGGTGGTCGGCGACGGGGCGGTGGGCAAGACGTGCCTACTCATGAGCTATGCCAACGACGCCTTCCCGGAGGAGTACGTGCCCACCGTCTTCGACCACTACGCAGGTAAGCCTCGGAACTGCTGACTAAGGGGCTGCTCCCCGGGCCGGGAACTTTGGAGCAACTTTGGCGGAGCCCCCTCGCTGCCTTCCCTGAGCGCTCTCCCCACCCCTCCCCCGCCGCGCCCACGGCCGGACGGCCGGCCCCACCTTCGGGCTTTGCCTCTCACCATCTCCCTTGGGAACAGATTGGACCCCTCTTCCTACCCCTACTCCCGCGTCCAGTGCCAGCTCCCCGTACTTCCCAAACCCTTTGGCGTCCTGGGGCGACCTCCTTGACCTTCCACAACCGCCTTCTCTACTGCCCCACGCCCCCGGGGAAACATCTGGGGGGCCAGGCGAGAGAGACGTGGCTACGGGACTTGGGAGAAGAGAGTAGGCTGTAGCTGCGGGCCACCTCGTACCCCGACCTCACGCCACTTCACAGTGAGCAGGGCACAAGGGAAAAGGGGTGGCATCTCCCTGCAGCGCCCCCATGCCTCCAGCAGGGTTGGGATAGGAAGGTCCTGGTGGGGAGCGAAATTGCCCCAGAGTCTAAGTAATTGTGAGCTTTTCTCCCTGCCCCCACTTCTGCCCCTGCAGTCAGCGTCACCGTAGGGGGCAAGCAGTACCTCCTGGGACTCTATGACACGGCCGGACAGGTGAGTGTCTTGGCCCCTGGCCTTTTCCAGATTCAGGGTGCCTGCAAAGGGCCGTTGGAAACTGAGGTGTCTAAGGAGGGAGGGCGTGTCTCCGAGGGGCTGCTGTGGGTCAAGTCTTTATTTCTTTTTTCAAGTCAGCAAATTAGGAAAAGGAAAAAAAACCCAACAGCAATCCCAGACCAGCCCATCCCATGTGAACCCCTGGGCTTTGAAAGTTTTGCCTGTGTGTGCCTTCTGTGTGGTGCTTGGTGTGTGGGTCCCAAACTCCTGTTGCAAAGTGGCAGCGGCCAATCGTGAAGGGCCCTTATTTTTGGTTGCAGATGACCAGGTCTCCCCCTCACAGCCTCTGTCTGGTCCCTCATTGGTGAGTGGTCTGCCTGCCCGAGGAGCCTGATTGGTGGAAAATGGCATCATCTAATACGATGGGAAGGCATTTGGTCCTGGTTATGTTTATTACAACATCACTGCACTCTGAGACTGGAGTCCCTGAAAACATAATTTGTGGTGTTACCAGGGGACCACAGGGAAAAAGAAAAGAAATAACAACCATTCAGCCACTCCCTGGGCCAGGGAGGGGCAGGAAAGGTTAGGAGTTCAGTGTGAATCTTGGAAGAAGGGCTTTATTTATTTATTTTCCCTTGGAAGGCCAGGTGACTTTGGCTTTTTTTTTTTTTTTTTCCCCTTGGGAGAAATTAGCGTGCAGAAAGAAAATGCACACTTCTCCTGGCAGCCTCAGACCATTATTTGCAAATTAGAGGTGGCTCCTAAAGGATTAAAGTCTCTTCTCTCTCCCTCTGTCCCAGCTCCACCCTCTTCCCAGACCCCTGTTTGCTGTGGAGCTAAGATGATTGTGTGATGAAGTTTTGCAGAGTCCAGCACTGTGATTAGATCTGAAGACTCGGGCAGAAGTCTCCACATGTCACGCAGACTTGGGTCCTTGAGAACATGTGAGCAGCTGAAGGGCTTAGTGAGTGACTTTGGGGACGGTCCAGTTGCAGCTTCCTTACCTGTTAAATGGGGCTTAGCACGGAGTCAGGCCCACCCTGGGTGGGTGCTCAATGGAGGCGCTGTTCTTTGTGGCCTTCCTAGTTTTGGATTTCAGAATGATGGTACAGGGTTAGATTCTGAAAAATGTCTTCTTTGGGAGGTGCCTGAATGTGGTCTCTGGGTTCTAAACCATTAAGTTAGGGCAGCATCTGAGGATTGAGAAACCGTGGCAGTAGGAGGGGCCTAAGGCAACCCCCTTTCTCCAGTCTGACCCAAGTCAGTACAAGCAGTTCTTCCAGGGCCCCTTTTGGTCGCCTGCCTTACCGTTGGTGATCCTGCTGGCTATCAGAATGCGTGGAGACCAACTTGTAAGCTGTACAGTGAACTTTTAAACAACAGGCTGAAAGGAGGCAGGTTTTAAAATATGGTCTCTATTGTTAAACTGCCGTCACTACCTCTTCTTTCCTTTTCGCCTTCACTTGTCACCATGGCCAGTTTTTGACCACGAGCCCTGTTCGACAGGGCGTGGATTCGTCGGAACTGTTTTGTGCGCCTTCAAACCCAACTAATATTTACTGAGTTTCTTCTGTGAATCAGGCATGGGGCGACCACGTGCAAATACTATTCTATTTTCTCCACGAAACAACCTTATGAGATAGGTGATATTCCATCTTTGCAGATGAGGAAACTGGGGCTTTGGGAGGCGAGGTTGCTGACCTAAGGTCACGGCTGCTGAGAGATGTTGCTGGGTTTAGGACATGGTCTGAATCCGCCCACTTGGAGGAGGTTCTGCACACAGGAAGCCATGGGAGGTGCTGAGATGCCACCTGGGTTGGTTGAATTGCTTGTGTGTCTGTAGCCATGGTATTTGGAATCGTCACAGCCCTTCTCTGAGTGGGAGTTGCATGCCACCTTCATAGAGTAGAGAACCCAGATCCAAAGAGTCACCCAAAATTAGGGCCCACTCACTAAACCAGGGCTTTCCATATGTCATTATAATTGCTGTTTCCCGTGGAGATTGTCAGATGTATACCAAGTGGGATCAGCCTGCTAGCGAGCTTCAGATATTACTGTTTTTGCCCAGTGGTGGGATACCTCCTCTGTTGGCCGAGCTGTGTGTTAGGTCCCCTCGTTGTTTCTCCCAGTGTCTAAAACTTGTTTTTCGATCAAAGTTAATGATGATTCGTCTTGCAGGATTTAAGGGTTTATTACTAATGAGCAATCTTAGCAAAGTAATCATCAGTGAGTTTCAGTGGTCAGTGCCTACTGTGTACCTAGCACGGTGCTAAGCACCTGGGAGGTCAAAAGAATCAATTTGAGGTAGGGGTCTGCCATGGCTGATGACGGCATAGGTGGAAGTGTCTGCGTCAGGTGCCTGTTCATGTATGTTATATAGGAGATTTCCGCTGTGTTCGGTCATTAAAGACTCCACGCTGCTCTGAATCAGTAACAGAGTAATCTTATAATGACGGTAATGATAGGCACATGTGCACACATGGGGATTTTTAAGCCTGGTGGTCAGTAGAACCATGGGCTTTGGCACCAAACAGGCTTGGCTCAGATCTCGCCCTTGCTAGTCCTGTGACTCCGGGTGAGTTATTTTCCTTCTTTGTGCTCTAGTGAAAATGTGGATAATTTGGCTCTATAGTGCAGTGTTTTAGGCCAGCTTATAATGTTTAATGTATGTAAAAGCACAGACACTGTTCTTCATTCATAGCAGATGTGCAATATATTACAAGAAATTGTCGTACTCCACCCTGGGCACCTTTGGCGGGGGGAGGGGTCGCATGTGGAAGAGGATAGTGTGGTGTACCTGGAGGTGATAGCAGTTCCTCGAGGATTCCCGATCCTATACTGTTGTCAGCGGAGGTGTGCAGCCAGCTTTGCACTTCGTAATTGCCACAGTCCCCATGACGGACCCATGGACGCGGCCAGGAGCTCCCTGCCCTGCGTGCCCTGTTGTGTCATCTGGTTTTCTTTCTGAATCAGTGCCTGCACCCTCCGTGATGAAACGCTTAGGAAGACTGAGATTGCAATGTAGACTTTGAGAAGCAAGTGGAGTGCGTAGGTTTCAGCTGATTCTACTTTGGGAGGCGAAATGGGATGAGGAGGAAGCTCAGAGCACCGGGAAGCAGTTACTTTCTCCAAAAAGTTCCCTCCTGCACATGGGCACTCACTGTATTTGAATACCAGCAACAACACCTCCTTCTGGTTGGAGCTTCTGGTCTCTGTGCTTGTTCTTGGTGTCTGACCCCAGTGAAGTTCAAAGCCACGGGCACACATTCACCCAATGTACACATTAGGGCACTCAAGAGATGACTGTGCGGCCATAGCTCACTTCATCGCACTTTGCTTTAGTGTGCTTCACGGATGTTGCAATCTTTACAAATGAAAGGCAAGACCCTCCGCCAGCAAAAAGAGGACAACTCACAGTGGTCTGGAACAGAACTCACAGTGTCTCTGAGGCACGCCTATAGGAGACGACTGTTGGCGTCCCAGACCGGGCTGCTCCCCACATTGACCTCTGCGGCTATCAGGAGAGAGAGGGAGCGGAAGAGGAAGAAATACGAATGTGTGTGTGTTGGCCAGGGCTAGTCTCCATCACATGTTATGCTTGGGGACATCTCTCAATGTCCCAGTACACTCAGTAGCATTACTGCCAAAGGGAAGCCCCTTTCCTGGCCAAGCCCCTGGGTGGTCCAGGAGCAGCTGACATTTTGACTGCGAAGCATTTTGGAGTGGAAGTTGAAGGCACCGCCTTCCGCCTCAGAGGGGCCTTATACAGGGTCTGGCTTCCGGCCTGGACCTGTGGAGCTTCTCCTTTCTTGCGTAGGCTCTGCAGCAGCCTCACTGTCTGCTCAGGGAGGGACTGGAGAGACCAGATTTCCCTCCTGCCTCTGCACTGTTTGGAAGCACATGGAAGGTGGGAAGAGCTCCCGCTCTCTGTGCAGATGAGTGGTGGGGAGCTGCCTGCTCTTGAGCTGCTGGCTCCAGGCTGATCTCTTAATCCTTGGCAGGGAGGCAGAACTTGATCCCCCAGAGAGAGAGAGGACTGACGCCCAGTTTTATCCCAGGTCCCAGAATACCCACACTCAGGAGGGTGTGTTGGGGGTGAGTTTGGGTTCCCTAGAGTTCCAGATTTAGCCACTGCCTCAGTGTGTGGAAGTCCATATGTGTGCTTTTGGGTGTGCTGTTGCTATGTCTGTTAACTTAAATGTGCTCCCTCAAGTTCAAGGGCGCATACATGAGAGCTATAAATACCCTTTACTCAGGTGTCCCTTGTGGTTGCTTTTTTAGTGACAAGCGAGATCTGTTTCTCACTTGACACAGCCCAGCAGCTGTGGCTGCCCTGCAAGCCCTCTGGGCCCCCAGGGGAGCACGTCCTCTCCAGAAGGGAGTCGCCATGGGAGGCAGCCTCTGGAGCAGCCTCAGAACTCCCCGCTAGGTGCCCTGTGGGCCGCTGTGCCTTCTTCTCAAGGCTGCACCCAGGCCTGGTACAAAGGGAAGGGGGAAGGGGAGGCCCGGGGTGGGGGTAAGCCCCTCCCACCTGCAGGCAGCATTCCTCAGGATTCCTCGCCAAGCAGACTTTTCCCAGATGAGGAAATTGAGAGTGAGTGGGCTTATGGAGAGCAGACAGAGATGTGATTGGAAAAAAGTTTTCTTCACTTTGGAGGGGGCCTGCAGGGAACATCAGTAGGCCTTAGGAAGTGCCCGCTCACTTCACCCAGGCTCCAGGTCCCTGCAGCCCCGCGTTACTCCCACTAGGGGCCCAGGGACCAGAGTTTAGGAGGAGCTGCAGGGTTCCTCCCAGATGGCAGCTGCAACAGGTGAGGTGCTGGCACTGAGCATCCTGGTTTCCCTTAGTAACCTACTGTAGATTTGTTATCTGTACATTTTGCTAATCTTTTAGAAGCTATTTATATCTCCAGCCTGTACCACATTGCTTGGAATGCTGGCTTCTTCCTCTGTGTTGGGAAGGTGGGTGGCCTTGGTTGGCTCCAAAGCCTTTGCAGTGACCAAATGCCCTGTGTGTCCCTCCCTGGGACTCTGGTATGGGTTTGGGATGTGCCAGCTCAGACAGGCAGACAGGGCCCTGGGGCTGGGAACAGCCTTCACCAGCTCTGATTGGTTTCTCTTTGAGCCTCAGATGAGTCTGCCCCCTTCCCGACCCCTAGATCCATCCGGCTTTCCCACTTCTGTCCTGGTTCTCCAGGTTTGTGACATTAACCACTCGGGGAACCAAAGCTCCCCCGCAGGCGTGTCAGGAATGGGTGTCACAGGTGTACTGCTGGGGTGGGGGCAGTGTGTGGCCCCCAGGGAGCTGGGCACATGTTGCCATTTTCTGTGTGTGCTGGGGCAGGAAAAGGTGGGAGGCGTGGCTTAAAGCTCAGGGTCAAAGGCCTACCCGAGAGCTGCTCTTGTGGTTTTGCTGTGGAATTTGGGGTTTCAGGAGATGAGGCTGCATGGTCCTAAAATGAAACCAAAACTAAGCGGCTCTCCCTGGGGGCGTCCCTGTCTAGCAGTGACCCCTGTGTTGGCGGCAGCAGGTCCTGCCACGATGCCTTGGATGCAGAACAGCAATACGGCCAGGAGGAGGCAAGGGAAGCAGTGACAGAGGAACAAGACCAAGGACCACACAGGTCTTTTTAAGAAACAAAAATTCGTGAGCCTCTGCTGAGTTTCCTTTCATTCAGAGGGGCTTGGTTTTGCCCTCATCTGGCATGCTGGCATCAAGGAGCAGCTTTCTTCGCCCCCGGCACTTCCCTCTTCCTCTTTTAGTTTCAGGCAGGCAGCTGCTTTGCATGAGGAAGCAATGGTTTACCCAGCAAGGGACGCTGCATGGGTGGCAGGATGGCCATGGCTGGGTCATCGGGGCTCCCCCCAGTCTCTTGTCGCCCCCAGTAGAGATGCCCCAGACCCGCTGCCTGCCAGCACCTCCTGGGCTGCTTCCTGCCCTCTCTAAGCCCCCTGAGGACAGACCACTGTGTCTGTGTTTTGTCTGCCACGTTTCCAGCACTTAGCCCAGAACCTGGTGCATGGAAGGCGTATACCAAATATTTCTTGGAGTGAGTTGAGTCTCATTTGGCTGTAAAGTCATTTTTGCCACAGAGTTAACCAAAGACTCAGGTTTTACCTATTAGACAATAGCTTTAGGCACAACCCCTTTTTTGGAGGGAAAAAAAAAAGCTTTGTTAATCCAGTAGACCTCTCCAAGGAGTGATGGTATGGAGGGGTGCAGCAGGCCACCAATTTATCCCCACCCTGGGGTGTATTGGTCACCAGTGGGCTCCACGCCCCAGAACTGCCTCTCAGGCTCACGCCTTTGCAGCTTGCCTGAGACCTCCCTCTCTCAGATCTCATTAGGAGGAGGCGGGTGGGCAGTGAAAGTATGGGTTTTAGTTTCTCTAGACCACCTTTGATCCCAGCTCCTCCTCTTGTAGCTGAGAGACCTTGGGCCAGCCAGCCCACCTCTGTAAGCCGCTCCTTCCCTGTAAACAGGAGATGTACCTGGCACAGTTGCTATGAGGGTGAGAGGTGAGGTATACTTGCCTCCTGTGCCCTGGTGCTCAGCCTATGGCCACTGAGAGTGATGGCCCAGACCAGCTTGGAGTGCTGGGGGGGGCTCCACACCAGTTCAGTTCAGTTGGGGTAGAGTCAGTGCCTGCTGTGTGTTCAACCTTCTGTGGGAGAAGGAAGGGGGTTCAGATTGCAGAAGGGTCCACCTAGGCAACTGGAAAAGCTCATGATGTGAAACCCAGCGGTACACGGTTCCAACTAGGAAGAGGTGCCAGGGATGAGGTTTTGGGGAGATCTAGCCTTTCAGGAAGAGATGAGAAGCAGTAGAATATCCTGGTTACTGACCTCTGTGGGCTCCCACACTGAACCGCCAGGGCCCACTTCCCAGCGAGGAGCTCGACCTCTGTAGAGTCATTGGATCCTATCAGAGCTTCTCAGCTGCCAGGTAACGGATTTTCCCAGGCTTGAGGTTGGTGAGTGGGGCCTGAAACAGGCAACCCTGGGCTCAGGCTGTTCCTTCTTACTTAAGCCAGCCTCAGGCACTTCACCCATGGCCGCCCATCCTACCCACTGTGTGCTGAACACATAATATCTTTGTGTCACGAAGGGAAAGCTTGGGGTCATTGGACTAAATGAGGTCATCCCAGGCAGAGGGTCAGGGGAGCTCATACTCTGGGTGGGGAGGAGCAGGGTGGGGAGTGTGGGCGTGGGCGTGTCCCAAATGTATCCTTTTGCGAATCTCAGATCCCTGCTATCAGTGTCATCGTGTGGAGTAGGGTTGATAACTAAATTAAGGAGTTTTTCACCCAGTAACTGACAACTTAGTAGTTAAGAGATGTTAATCTGGTGCTGTGTGGCTTGTTGATTTGAATAGAAAGAACAAAAAGTGAGGGAGGGGCCTAATGTTGTTTGTCGCTGTTCCCTTTCAAGGGATGGCTGGGAGTAGCGAACCAGCCCATCCCCGACTTGCCAGCCAGCCCTTCCTGGGCTCAGGTTAGAACTTGGGGTTTAATAATAACACACTGGTTTCCAGGTAGCATTTTCAGAGTACAGAGCATGTTGCACTTGAGGCTTCTCTCCTGCTCCAGAAGTAAAGGAAGCGAATGGTGGCCTCTCTTTGTAGGATTTGTGAGATTGGGTGACTTGCTCCAGGCCGCATAGCTGGTAAAAGGCAGCACCAGGGTTAGAGGGCAGGCTGTCCACTCCGGTCCTGGTTTCTTTATGTTTGCTGCTCACACCGAGCAGCTAGCCGTGTTAAGTGTCTTCTTCTGTCGCTCATACTCTGTCGTTGGATGTTTCATGTGAAAGTACACTGTGTTTCAGGACGGAAGAGCTGGGGGAGTGGTGGCTGCAGGTGGGACAGTAGGGCTGCTCCTAAACTGGCCCTGAAAAAACGGCCACCACCTGCCCACCCGGGAATGTAGGGTGTTTTGTCGGTTTGCTCATTAACCCCGACTCCTGCTTTAAAATGAGACGTGCCTGGGTGGCCACGCTGCTGGTGAGGGTGCAGGAGGAGCTCGGTGCCATGTGTGTGCAGGTGCAGCCTCCACCCAGGAAGGAGGGACAGGGACTCCTCTGCGGTGACAGGAGCTGCCTCTTCTCAGGCTCAGGCGACGGGGCTTCCTGGCTGTCCCTCACCCCTGCTCTGCCTGCCAGCCTTGACTCACATTAGTTTGCTGTTTGGGGGCCACCCAGAAGGACAGCTTTGGCCTGCGGATGGCAGGTGTCTTTGCTGTCCCAAGCAGCTGCCCCAACCCTTTCTTTCCTCTGAGAATTTTCTTATTCAGGTGAAAACTGCCATTTCAAATCTGTTTGCCTCTCTTCTGTTTGAAGATGCCCTGAAAACACACAAAATTTCTTCTGTCACCTGCTACTCATTTTGCTTGCCACCATGGGCTGTCCCCGTTGGCACCACCTCTGTGTGAGTGCCCACATCCTCCTGCCTGGGCGGGCTGTCGGGACTAGAGGGAAATATTCATGCAGTCAGTCAGCAAACACATACTCCAAGCACCCCATTGGGGCTGAGACCTGAGCCAGGGGCAGGGCTTACAATAGTGGTCAGGCACAGGCCCTGTCCCCAGGAGCTCACAGTTCATGGAGGGGCCAACGGTGAGTAGCGGGAGGGGAGCGGGTGTGTGCCTGTCACTGGGGACACAGAGGAGGCCCAGTCCCGTCCTTCCAAGGAGATGAACTGCTCCTTAGAGCTGAGGGGACCAAGGGGTTCTCCAGGTCGATTTTTGGTGGAGAAAGTTGCTCAGATGGAATTCTTGCATGTACCATGCTTAAGAAGGGTTTGCTTTCTGCACTGGTTGCGTGTCCGATGTGCGACTCGAACCAGCATGTATCTCCAGAACACTTAGGAATCGGAATTCTCAGCCTCCACCCCAGACCTAAATGGGACACTTGGAGACATCTCTCTTACCATGAGCCCTGCAGGTGGTTCTGAGGCAGGCAGAAATGTCAGAGCCACAGAGAGGGTGTAATGAGTGTTTGTGGACTTGTGTGCCTCCCCTTAGCAAGCCACCTCCCCTCCCCCTTCCTCCAACACATACACACACACACACACACACGTACCCTTACTGGACACAGTGCCCCTGGAGTGCATCATTCATTCATTTTTAACACCCGCCCCAGCAAACACACCTCCTTTCTGGTTCTTCGCACATGGCTGTGACTCTCCATATTTGTTGCAGTGAATCGAAGCCTTCGGCCACTGGTGCCACCTCTCTCTCCTGGTGGAGATGGGGCCAAGGCACTCTCAGGAAGAAACAGAAGCAGAGCTTTCTAAGCCTCCCTGAGCTCTACTAGGATGCCATCTGGCCCAGGTCTGTGCACACAGTAGGCTCCATGGGCATTATTTGATGAACTATTTTTTCTCCTGTACATGAAGCAGCCAGACCGAGGGGCCCCAGGCCCTGCCCCGTTCACTGTAGCTGAGGTTAACACTCTGGGTGGTGACAGGCCTGCCCCCGAGAAGGATGCCAGTGTGGTTTGTGCTAAATTAGTTCCAAAGCAAATGGGCGATGATGCCCTTTTGTGCTAACACTCCCCAGGCAGGTCCCCAGGAAAGGCTGTGGAAGGGCCGTTGCTCAGAGCCCCCTTGTGGCAGTAATTGCTTCTCCGGCTGACCTGAGCTTTCTGGGCCAGTGTCCGCCTTCGTTCCCCTGTTCTCCTACACACGCGTGTGCACACACACACACCACACTTCAACATTCTTCCTTCCTTTCACCCTCCTGTCTTCCTCTCTCTCTCTTCCTCCCTCTCTCCCCCCCACCCCGGCCACCGAAACTGTTCCGGTGTACAAGAGCCATCCTCTTTCAAACGGCCTAATGGTTGGCGTACAAATGAGTTGGCTCAAAGTGTGCTCCCTTTAAGAGCCACCGCTGAGAAAGAGCATTTAATCCTGATTATCCGGTTCAATTAACATTCCATTTATCCAGGCTTCATTTTCAAAGGGCAGTCTTCCCCGGCAAGCTGGTTCGGGGCTCACATTTACCACCTTAAGGTGTACCCAGTGGGGTCCTTGGCCCTGAAGGGATGGGAAGGGGCTTTGTCTGGTGCGAGGTGGCTCCTGGCCTCCATCCAGCTGCAGAAAGTGAGAAGATCCTTTTGGGGCTGAGGCGACCCGTGCACTCTTCCTCGGTGACCCCAGCCCGCTTGAGGTTGAACATTTTCATTCAGTTTCAGCTGGAAAAATTGTCTGTCGGCTGTACTCTAAGCAGTTGGTTGTATTCACATGTAAATCTCACCTCAACACCCAGATGGTAACGGGGCACATAGCACTTAGCACAAGGTTAGGGGGCCCAGTAAGAAAGCGGGTATGTGTTGGATTTAGGGGAATGTTTCAGAAAACTTATTATGGAAAGAGCCTTGGCCATGACGTTCCATCACCTCCACATTGGCTTTCTTATCAGCTCACTTTGAAGGAAATTCCGATCTGTCTGGACATTACCGAAGGTCTTGAAAATCAGGTTATAGATGGTCGTTTTAATGCATTGCCCTTTCAAGCACGATAGAATCGGTTTCTTAGAAAGGCTGCCACGTCTTGGCCAGGGTGTGCCTTGTTCTCTAGCAAGTCCCGGTCTTCAGGAATCCTTCCGCGTGTTTGATCTCAGGGGTCCCTCCAGGGTGTGCCGTGGCCCTCTGTTGGAAGCAAGGGAAAGAGGGAGCAGAGAATGGGCTGGTGCCCTCAGCTCTGCCTTGACAGGAGGGGAGACCGGCTGCTGCCTGCCGCCCTGGGGTAGCCCTGCCATCCTGCTGCCTGACCCACCAGGCCAGTGTGGGGAGCAGCCGCACCTAGGCAGGCTGGTGCTAATGAAGAAAGCGATTCCTTAGAATTCCTGGTGCACCAAACTGCTCAATGTACAGGTTTATTCCTATTGCTTTTTTAAAAAAATTAAGATATAACTCACATTCAGTGGGTTTTGTATATTCACAAAGTTGCACAACCATCAGCACTATTTAATTCCAGAACGTTTCCATCACCCCCTAAAGAAACCCTGTACCTTGTTAGCGATCACTGTATTCTCCCTTCCCTCCAACTCCTAGCAACACTAATCTATTTTCTGTCTCTGTGAACTTGCCTGTTCTGGACACTTCACTGAAATGGAATCATGCAGTAAGTGACCTTTTGTGTCTGGCTTCTTTCACTTAGCATAATGTTTTCAAGGTTCATCTGTGTTGTAGAATGTATCATATTTCATTTCTTTTTATGGTTGAATAATCCTTGTCTTTCCTTTTCGTGCTCTTTTGTCAGTCTTTATTATACGGGCAGTTTACCCCCAGGCTCCAGGAACCAGTTTCCAGGCTGTGAGGTAGAGAGGCAGGTTCTGCTGGTCATGCGCATCTGGTGGCCTTAGGTAGGGGTGGGGGTGGTCTCCCCTCCCCGCTCCCAGTGTCCTGGTTTTCTCTGTGCCTCTGTTCATAGTCTCTCCTACCTCCGTCCCTATCCTTGCGTCTTTATTTATCAGGTACATGAGTATCAGGTGAAGTGAGTGAGGAACACAAAGATTCATCAGATAGGGTTCTTCCCCTGTAGGAGTTTGGAGTCCAGTGGGAGGGGAAGATAGATATAGATGGCCCAAACGCAAGTAGCGAATGGCGCGTGCCAGGAGAAGGTGAAAATGAGGAAGTGTGAGGAGTGTCTCGAAGGTGCCCAACTGCTGGGCCACTTGTGCAGAGCCTCACAGATAGGCCGGGTCTCAACGGGGCTGTCTCGATTCAGAAACTTGGTTTTACTGAGGTACTCATGGGCCATTCGGTCCGCGGCCCTGATCTGTGTTGATTCAGAAAGAACCAGGTATAAATGAGGTTGCCAAGGGATTAGTTTACCGTGTAGTCTTGGTGGAAAAATGAACATAAGACATAAAACAAAAGCTCACAAAAGAAAAAAAGCAAATAGCCAGTGAACACCCAGCAGGCAACTAAAAACTTTTTCTTTCACCTGTCAGATTGGACAAGATGGAAAAAACTGTTACCCAGGAGTTAGGGGAGTAGATGCTCCGTGCACCGTTGTTGGGAGTAAAGTCAGACGCAAACCCTTCGGAGGCTCTCTCAGTGTCGTAAGGCTCAGTTTCAGCCTGTGTGGAGGCTGTTCCCTACCCGCACGACAGGCAGACACAAGCAGGCTATCCAGGAATTCAACTCAGTTCTGACACTACCTTCCCAGAGACAGCATCAGCTTCCACAGGTTAAGGGGTCAGTCAAGACTCTTCCTACCACCCTCCCCACGCCTTCCGCTTCGGACACCAGCCTCAAGCCCAGGCTGTCTACCTGTGCTTCTGACCAACCAGGTACAGATAGGTGGTTCCAAGATGCTTAAGATGCCAATTGCAAGTCCAGATTGTTACCTGTACTTCTGACCAGCTGGCTATATAAATTGGTTTCCCGTGATTCCGTCCTGAAGAGCAGCTCACTGGAGTCAGAGAAACATGTTACTAGATCTCAGGTTTACCATAAAAGGACATAGCTCAGGAGCAGCCAGATGCAGAGCTGCATAGGGCAAGGTACGTGGGAGGGGGCACGGAGCTTTCAGGCCCTCTCTGTGCTTGCCGTTGTCCCAGCACCTCCTCGAGCCCACCAACCCGGACGTCTCCAAACCGTGTCCTTCGGATTTCTGTGTAGGCTTCATTGCATGGTTGGGTGAATCATTGGCCATTGGTAATTGATTCAACCTCAGCCCCTCTTCCTTCTTCCTCCCCGGAAGAGGTGGGCAGGAGTTCCAGCCCTCCAATCACATGGCTGGGTCTCCTGGGACAAGGCCCTGTCCTTAGGAGGGGTCTAAAAGCCACCTCACTAACAAAACAAGACATGTCTTTATGCACTCGTCACTTACAAAATTCCGGGGGTTTTGGGAGCTCTGTGCTGGAAAAGGGGATCCAGACCACATATATATTGCTTATAAATCACAATATTTCAGAGGTTAATTTGGCAAAAACACTTAAATTTTGATGATCTAGTTCTTTAAATTTATGCCAGAACATTCAGTGTGTACAAATATTTACATCAAGTGATAGTCTTCATAGCAATATTTATAATAGTGGTAAATTATAAACACATTAATGCATAGTAGAAAGGGGTTCGTTAAATGATAGCATGATGCGTATTAGAATAATCAGCCATTAAAAACTGCTTTCAACAAATATTTAAAGGTACATGAAAAGGCTAATGTGTTAAGTGTGAAAAAAGCAGGAGTAAAAACTAGAGCATGATTACAACTTTAAAGAATGTGTATATGTACACATGAGATGCAAGGAAAAAATTGGAACAAAGCTGTCAAAATGTTAAATGCTTAGCCCGATGTGGTGATATTGAATATTTGTAATAAGTTACTTCTTTATACTTACTCTCTTTTCCTCTTTTATTTTATTTACTTTTATTTTTTCAATCCTTACCCAAGGACATTTTTTTCATTGCATTTTGGAGAGAGAGGGAGAGAGAGAAACATCGATGCAAGAGAGATGCATCGGTTGATTGCCTCCAGGAATCCCTGAGCATCCGGATCAGGGAATCTACCCACAACCCAGGTGTGTGTTCTGACTGGGAATCTAACCTGCAGCCCTTTGGCCATGGGAAGACACTCCAACCAACTGAGCCACACCAGCTAGGGCCCTCCAATTAAAAAAAAAAAAAAGTTATTTTAGTTCTGGCCAGTGTGGCTCAGTTGGTTGGAGCATTGTCCAGTAAACCGAAGTGTTGTGGGTTCGATTCCCAGTCAGAGCACATGCCTTGGCTGTGGGTTTGGTCCTTGGTCTGGTGCAAACGAGAGGCAACCAGTCTGTGTTTCTCTCTCGCATCAGTGTTTCCCTCCCTCTCTCAAAAATCAATAAGCATGTCCTGGGATGAGGATGAAAAAAGTTATTTTTATTAAAGTTATACACGCAGATGGCTTAAAGAGTCAACGATTTTATAAAATCCTAGTATGAAGAAACAAAAGATGCCTCTCCACTTCCCCTGCAGTAAAGCCATTTCCCACTCCCCTGAGGCCACCATGTTCAATTCGTAGCTGTTTATTTAGGTAAAAAAGTATTCTCTGTTGACTTTAAACCATGCATAGTGGGGTTTCAGCTCTATCTCACATGTACTTTCCACTTCCTGTCCGCTTTTTCCCAGGAGCTATGTTGCCGTTTGATCACTGGGGAGTGGTTACATACACATTTTAATCCGCTACTGCCATTGGCTTTTTAAAAAAATTTATCCTTTCTGTGGGGCCCAACATGCAAGTATTCTATCAGTCTTTTCTTGAGGCGTCCTTCCTGAGCCGAATCTGCTCCTTGGGGGTTGGTCGCCTCTAGGGTGCCGGCTGTCACCCTCCCTTATTGGAACTCCCTTCGGCTCTCTCCCTCACGTGAGAGCCCTGTTTTGGACATTTTTATGTCTTCTTGTCTTCATTTTGGTGGAGCATACATTTTATTAATTTCCTGAGAAAAGACATGCTGGAGGCCAAACTTTTTGGCACCTACTATGTTTGAAAATGTTTTCATTTCCTTGATACCTCATTAACAGTTTGAAAAGAGATCAGAAATCACTGTTTTCCTTCAGAACTTGGAAGAGAAGTCTCCGTTGTCTTCTAGCTCCCATTTCTGCTGTTTCGAGGTCTGACATCACTGACCCTTGGCTCTGTGTCAGGAGCCTGGCTGTCCTCACTGGAGACTGCGGGGTCGCTGTGTCACCCTCCGGAGATTTCACGGTCATGGGGTAGCTTGCTGGTTGCCGTGGGCCCTGTCAATCTAGAAACTCCTGTCCTTCGGTTTTGAGACATGTTCTTGGTTTATTTCTTTGCTTTCTTCACTTCCAGTTCATCTCTTCTGCTGTGCTAGAACTCATAGTATGTAGATGTTGCCTTTCTTGGGATGGTCCTCTAATTTCCTTACACAGGGCGGGGCAAAAGTAAGTTTACAGGCGTTCGTATGGAAAATAATGGAATAATAAATAAGGACACAAGATTAAACTCTGTTTCATGTGCTCACACCCGTAAGCCCACTTTTGCCCCACCTTGTATTTGCTCTCTCTGTGCCTTTTTGCTCTATTTTGGGGAGAAGTCCTGAATTCTATCGTCTACTCCTTCTATTATTTTTTTAGGATGGTTCTATTTTTCATTTTCAAAAGGCCTTTTCTGTTCTCAGGATGTTTCTTTCATTTCTCCTTTAGCGTGTTCTCAGTTCAGTTTGGCTTGCTTCTTGATGGAAGGTCTTCTCCAGTTTCTCTGAAGACATTAATGATAGCTTTTGGAAGCTTATGTTTCGCCGTGGAGTCCCTCGTTTGACCTGTGTCTTTCATGGCGGTTCCTTAAGTGTTTACTCCTATTTACGGGAGTGTCATGGAGCGTGTGGGAGGCTTGGTGCACGAGTGGGGCTGGCTGATGCTGGCTGAGACAGCCTTGACCTCAGCGTCGTTGATATTTTGGGCTGGATAGTGCCTTGTTGTGGGGGTGGTCCTGTGCGTTGCAGGATGTTCAGGAGCAACCCTGGCCTCTACCCACGCGATGCCGGTAGCAGCCCCACCCCAGTCATGACAATCAGAAATATCTCCAGACATTGCCAAATGTCCCTGTGGTCACACCACCCCTCACTCCCCCGACTGAGAACCGCTGCTATAAACGGCCTTGCCCTGGGGAAGCTGCAATGCCCAACTCTGGTCTTTCCTCTTGGGCTGCTTATGTTCCCCAGAAAAGAATCTTCCACTCTCCTGCCTGGGAGGTTCCTGCTGGGCGGGCTGCCAGTGCCCCGGGAGGTGACTGGAGGAAGCAGGGTGGGCGCCTCAGTTCTCAGTGTGTCCCCTGGCCTTGTGTTTGGTGTGTTAACTAGGCCTGGTGTCCTCCCATAAATGCCCTCTGCCTTCCATCAGGGCTGGGGAGAAAGTTCACCGTTCACCATGACAGACAAAAGGGTCTGGGATTAGACTGCGTCCCTCCCCATTCCACCTCCTGTGTGTGGCTCCGCCTTCAGTACCGTTGCAGATCACACTGCTTCAGTTCCTACACCTTTGGGGGGGTCCTGCTGTGCAGAAAGAGGTGCTCTTTACTCCCCCCCCACCCCGTCTCTGCTGACCCAGGATTTGGTTCCCTGGGTCTGCTAAGTCACTTCCAAATCGGTCTTTTGCCTTCTAGCCTCTAAAATCGTGTTGCTGTGGTCTCCTTTCCTGTTTGCTTTGTCCTTGTGACTTTATGCCTGTTAAAAAAATTACTGTGGCTGTTAGGGAATTTTGGAGATACCAGAGATAAGTGCCTGTGTTCAGTCAGCTGAGATTTAACTCAAGTCTTTCCCATTTTTTAAATAATCAGAAGCCCCCCGATACAAAAAACAAAGTCACAGTGACAGATACCCTTTCCAGTGCCTGCTATCCTGTGTACCTTTCCTTCGCATCAGGGTCCCTAAAAAATTGCTTTCATAAGGTGCTTGTTTGGGATTGAGGCTTTGCAGCAAAAGGGATTAGAAATCTTAGAGGAGACTTATATTTCTTCCGGGTCCTGAAGCCACTTGATGAACTTTCCATTTCACGAGAGCACGCTTCCTAGAGACCAGGATGTGCGTGCCCACCAGGCCCAGCATCCTACCGTGGGCAGAGCTGGAGAGGCACTAACATCCTCATTCTGCAATCTTGCCTTTGCTAGACTGTACAGAGGCCGGATAGACTCCGACTTTGCAGTTACTATTTCTCAGACAGGCCAGAACACGCTCTGTTAGGTTACAGCTTTCTTCATTTTCACTTTAGTACCTTGATCGATCTGGGAGTTTTCAGATGCCTCAGTCAGCTCAGTACAGCCCACACTGCAGACGACTAGTAACTATTACGGTTTGACTTCCGTTAATTCAATTCTCAAAATGTAGCCTCATGTCAAATTGTTAGGCTGTCTTCCGATAGTTCTCCTGTTAACTGTACCTACGGGCGTCAGTGACAGTGGGAGCCTGGAAGGAGCACCTTCAGCCCTGGCGGAGGCGGGGCAGGGTCCGGACAGGTTGGTTTCCTAGACAAAGCAATGGTGTGTGTGTTTGGGTGCTGGAGGGGGGGGGGGAGGGGCCCCACGTAGGACAAGGTGTTTCGTGCAGTCTTTTCTAGTCCTCAAAGGTGGACCAGAATTCCTGTGGCACTTAGTGTAAGTGTCTCTTGTCATTAATTCTGTGCCAACATTTGAGGCCTTCTCTGGATCTGTTTATCCAGTTTAATCCTAACGACAACTTTGTGAGGTAGGAAATACTGCCCTACCCTCTCCCCTCCATTTTTTCTGATGGGTGAGAAAACAGACTCTGAGACCCTGAGATACATGCACAGCCCGTGAGAGGCAACGCTGGACCTCCGACCAGGCCTCTGGCTCCAGATCCGAATTCACCGTTCCAGGGACTGCCTCCTGCCGCCAGGCTTTTGCCGGCTTGCTCATCTAAGCTGGTTGCTCTCTGAAGGGAGCTGTGTGCCCTTTGACTTCCCAGGCAGAACGTAACCCAGACTCAGTAGGAGCTGACCCGACAGCAGGACTCACTGCAGTTGGTGACACAGGGCAGGCCTACGAGCTGGGACCTCGCAGGTTCCTGTGCGATGTGGCCAGACCACAGGGTCCACACCTCAAAGCTTGAAAAACGACTCCTGCTCTCCTCCTGACCCGCCCATCTGCCCCAGTGACAGTCTTGTCACCATTTCACCCAGTGCCCTGGGCTCGGCTGTGGCCCACACTGTCCCAGAGGGTGGGATGACAGCACCTGTCCCAGCGCTGCCTCCAGGGGAACCACTGGAACCACCTTTACTAGGTGCTTTTGCTATAAAATTTTGTTGTTAGTGCCAGTTTTCTCGTCTGCCTGCAGTGTTGCTTCTCTTTGATCTTATTGTCCCGGCTCTTGGTTCGCTTCCTAAATGTCCTGCCTCCCTAACCAGGTTCTTTACTATGCTGGGTAGTCCTCATTCTGGATTGGCTGAGCTTAGAACACAGAGGATGCTGGTGTGGACGTGTGTCTAACTAGCACTCTCTGATCAGCCACTGAAAACTGCTTGTGGCTGTCTGCAGCGCAAGCAAGAGAGGGCTCAGTGGTCAGATTACAGTCCCCCTGCATCTTGACTATTAAACTTCCTAGGTCTCGTTAACCATTGTTTGGTTTAAAAAACAAAACAAAACACGTATTTGAGCTGTATTGGTTTAGTTCAGGTATTTTACTAAAATACCTGACTTCAGTCCTTGCCTACCACATAAACATAAGCACTTACTAAGCCAGCAAAACTTAGTGTGTTTTTCACAAAGTCAATTTTACCCTCAGTCTTCATTTTCTGCCCACTTATTCCTCTGCCCCAAACCTGCTGATACTCCATGAAGAAGGACAGCTACTGGGTGTGGTTATAAGCTGGCAGCCACCACATATGCTACGTGCCGTTCATGCCTGAGCTCATGTAATCTTCCCTACAGTGGAAGAGGAACATCTATTAGTAATCCATGTCATAGCTAAAGGAAACAGAAAATACAAGGTGACCCAGCTAGTAAGCCTGTGATTCAAAGATGAAAAGGTCTGTGTCCAAAACCTATGGTCTACTGCCTGGTTAAAACCGAGGGGCCAGGCAGGTCCTGCACGAGTTGTTAGGAGAACTATATTCCCGCCTCACTTCTGCCCTCCTCTCCCGTGACGTTGGACAAGTGACGAGCTTCTTGGAGCCTCAGTTTCTTCATTAGGAACGTGGGAGCTGCCCCATCTCATGGGCTGATGGTGAAGGTTCAGTGGGATAGTTGGGGTTCGTGTGAAAGCAGGAGCAGGGCGTTCTTCTTGGAGCTGTGAGGTCAATAGGCTGTAGTATAGTTAGTTGCTCCAGGCCTGGAGGAGCTCTACTGGGAGGCCTCCTGGAGTAGAAGAGGGCCAGCTGGCAGGAAGGGGATGAAGGAAGAAATGCAGAACAGGCAGGAGGGGGCATAAAACGGGCATGAAGCAGGATAAGCTGAGTTCAAGTACACAGCTACGGGGAAGCGTACCAGGAGGATCAATGCAGGTCCTGAGGGGTTGGTGTGTTGGCTTCCAGGGACTGCCTGCAGGCATTTCTGTTGCGTGCCGTACCTCTCTGAATTTCAAAGAAATCTGTTATTCTCTGTGTGTGTGTGTGTGTGTGTGTGTGTGTGAGTGTGAATACTTGCAAGGTTCCAGCTTTGCACACTTGTGGTCCTGTATTTTTCTTAAATGAAGGGGAAATTCACACAGCATCAAATTAACCATTTTCAAGTGTACCATTCAGTGGCGTTAGTACATTCACAGGGTTGCACAAACTCCACCTCAACTGAGTTCCAAAACATTTTCATCACCCCATTAAAAACTGTATTTTTTGAAGGGCCTGTTCTGTGAAAGTGCATTTGTGAACTACATTAGGTCATCTTCATTTTGCCTGCCTGGCAAGAAGCCTTCCTCATCCTCAGATGGAAGATTTCACTATGTGTTTGGCCAAGGGGTGTGGTTTAAGCACTCAGGTCCCAAATGGGTTCGGAAGCATGGTTTAACCCCGCCATGCAGCTTGCTGCCTCATCTGGGCATGGGGAAAACCAGCGTTTCAGGCTTACTCAGGGTGTAGTCCCTTTCTTCTCTTGCTGCGTGACTGCTTACCTTCTTGGTATTTTAAAAGGCCAGTGAGAGACTTCAGTCTTTGTAAGCCTCTTCCCCAGCCTCAAAGACAGAGAGGGCAGGTGTTAGTTCATAGTCAAGGAGAACGGTGTTACCTGTGGATTTGGCCCATCCATTACTCACAGTTCTGTGTTGACTGTTCCCCTTCCCTGGCCCCACCATTGCCCCCACCATAGGAAGCCCAGGTGACCTGCATTCACAATGACCAAAGGTCCTCGGTAGCCCAAGTGTTGGAAAGGGTGAGAGGGCTGCTCCTGTGGAAGCGTGAGGCCTGGTTATTATTACATACACCTCCCTCTAAATAGCTGGTCCTGGGTGGTCTCTACTCCAGGGTGATACAGGGATCACAGCAATGGCTGATACAGAGGGGATTCCTGAACAGTCTTTGTGAGCTACAGAGATGGGGCCCAGTGAATAGCAACTATATGCTGAGTGAGAGATGGAGGGAGGAAGGAAGCGAGAGAGAGAAAGCAGAGGAATAGCAGGAGAAAAAGGGTGAGTGAGGAACCACCTTGGATAGTCAGAACTGATTGGACTTACTTGGGTCATGTGCTCAACTGAGAACCAGTGACTTTGGCCAGGGGGTGGGGAATGAAACTCCATGATTGGACTAATCCATCCAGGAAATCTTTTAGCTAAATATGGCATCAGATCCCCAGGGGCATGTGTCTAGATGAAGAGAAGTGGGTCCTGAACAAAGTCAGTTTTGGGAAGAAGGAAATAGAAGGACGCTCAGTACACAGTCAATAACACCCTTCATACCTAGGTAAAATAAATGTCAAGACAATGAATAAGAGGCAGTGATGAAAAGTAGTGGCAGGAACTGAAATGCTGAAAGTGAAAGTGGAAAAGTAGGTGTTTGTGCAGCCTGTCACTCCCAGAACCAATACGCAGAGACAAGGACTGAGTCTTTATGGGTGCTTTATTCAGGTGCCGGTAATTGGAGAAGGTGGCAGGTTATGTACCCTAAAAACTGTCCTAACATCTCATCTCAAGCTGACCTTTTTACAAGGGGAAGAAAAGGGTAGGTAAGGGGTTTGGGAAAAGGTTAATCAGAGAGGAGTTGCAGTCTGCAGAGATTTTTCCTAGTGTTTCTTTATCTACTGATCACCAATTCTTTACCTGCTGTCCCTCCCTGCAACCCAATGGCTCAGATGCCATCTCAGTCTCTTACAGGTCCCTGGGGAACAAAGGTTGGATTGTTTGTCACATAGGTCCTGTATTTCAGGTGCATGAATCACTTAAGCCTATCAACTATAACTACAGCTAAAATCTTTAACTCTTGAGTTCCCCTATCAAAAGGATCACCCAGTCTGAGGCTCTTCTCTTTAGAGCTCTCATGCAGACAGGAGGGTTGGACCCATGGGTGCACCACAGAACAGCCCTGAACACAGGAGGCAGTTTTATTTTTGGCTGAATGTGGTGACAGCAACCTGAGAAATTAGACTGTTACTGGAGAAGTCAGATTCTTGATTCACCTTCTCCAGCTTTGGAGCTGGTGAAGGAGGTGCAGGCCAGCACTGGGCAAGCCAACCATGACCTGGCTGCAGTTTCCCTTTCTGATTTCTCCTTTCCACATGCTACCCACATTCACTCAGCAAGATAGTAAGCTGTTACTGTAAACTAGACTTGGAAGAATAGTCCCCCGCTTTCAAGGAGTCCTGTGGAGATTACAGGTAAGAAAAGAGGCAATCTTATGACAGTGGAAGAAAGGGAATGACAGGAAAAGCCCGGGGTGCTACAGAAGTACCTAGCACTGCTTAATCAGAATGGATTTGTTGGATGAAGAGATTTCTAGACCAGAGCCTGAAAAGTGAACAGGAGCTGCACAGGTGTGGAAATGTGGAGAGGGAAAGGACAGTGAGACTGGCTAGGCAGCTGAATGGTTTGCTGGGTTTGGGGTGGATATTGAGGACCTTGAGCCTGACATTATTTACCGAGATGGTGAGCACAGGAGGAGGTGCAGATCTGAGGGGGAACAAATGAGTTTAGTTCAGAAATGTTGAATCTGAGATGCTTCTGGCTTAGACTGAAGGAGGTGTCTGGAGTGGGGTCTGGACCTCAAGAGGCAGAGAGCTCCTCCAGGTACACTTCTCTGACAATTTTCTTGACATCTCAAGCTTAACATGACCAAAATTGGCCTCTTGAACTTTCTCCCTAATGTGCTTTTCCACCGTCACTCTCCCTTGTCTTCCTGTGAAGACATGATCCAAGTGGCTGCACAGGCTGAACCCTGGATTATTCCAGAGACTTCCCTGAACTGCAGCCACACAGCCAGCCATCGTGCAAGCCTGAGTTCACTTCCAGAATCCACCATTTCTCTAGCTGTTGCCGCTACCACTCAACCCAAGCCATCGTCTTCTCTCACCTGTGCTGTTGTAATACTCTCTCCTCTACTCCTGCCCACCTCTGATTCATTCTCCACAAAGCAGCCTGAATGGCCTTTAAAAAAAATTACATGGCTTCCTTTTCTCAACTTTTTATTGACTTTCCATTGCAGTGGGCTCAGATGATACAGGACGGCTAGTTCTCCAACCCCACCTTGTCACCTGGCCTTTTCCCAGTATCTGCCAAGGGCTGTTGTACACACTGTCCTGTGTCTGGCTCCATAAACCTTCCCTCAGCTCAGGCTCAGATCTGTCACTCCCTCTAACAGGTCATCCTGGTGGGTCTCTCTCTGAGTACCTGGCTCTTTTCCTTCATCACAGGTACCCCAGTTTGTATTTACGGTCCCTTTTGTCCCAATTTGTTGAATGCCTGACTTGGTCTCTCAACCAAATCAGACTCATCCCCCTTTTATAACAAGTATTTCTCCTTTACCCATCCTCAGATGGATTCTGTAGGCAATGTAACTTCTCTATATACATAATTTTAAATCAGTATAACATCCTGCCAGTAAGATGAAGGAGAAATCAAAGGGAAGTGATTCACCATAAAAATATTTATTTCAATATTAAACTCCTAAGTTCTCAGAGCTGAGTTCTCCGGAAATCATAATGAAGTAGTCAAGTACCTACGCCTAGACACAGGTAGAATTACCATGAACATAACAGCCTACAAATAGTGACTAACGTGGCTGTGGTTTGCTGGTGATTCAGATGCTAAGAGCGATATTGCCAGCGGTATGCATATTGTGCAGTCGTAAGCAAGGCCTGTAATGTTTTGGACAAAATAAAGTACTGTCTACCTTTCTCCTTCAGTTTGCATTGAAATTACCTTCCTAGAAAATTCATTAAATCTGTGCCAAAAAATACTTTGTGTTTTAATATACACCAGAGTTAGGTCCTGGATTTGGGTAGTTATAAAAGGATTTTTAGTGCCAGGCAGTACACCCACCAGCCATGAACTCAGGTTACGTAGCACCCTGGCTCCCTGAACACCAGTAGGGGGTACCCTATATACCATTTCACAAGTGAACTGAAGATTACGAAAAGAAAAGGCCACACATTTGAAAAGTTTTTGAGAAACAGTTCCCTCCTGGGAATTTATAGTACTTAAAAAATTCTTTGGCCTCCCCCAAGTTTTCTTCCCCCATTTATGTTGAAAATCAAAAACACCTTCCACATTTTCAAAATAGCCCTTGGAGACTTTTGGTAAAGATGGAGGCATAGGTAAACACAGCTCACCTCACACAATCACATCAGAATTACAACTAAACTAAAGGACAACCATCACTGAGAATCATCAGAAATCGAGCTGAGTGGAAGTCTGACAACTACAGAATTAAAGAAAGCACATCCATCCAGACTGGTAGGAGGGGCAGAGGCATGAAGATGTGGAAACATGGAACAGGCTGGTCCCACACCCACGTTTGGTGGATAAAAACTCGGGAAGGACATCTCAGGAGCAAGGACTCCCAGTCCCACACCAGGTTCCCCTAGTTCAGGGTTCCAGTGACAGGAAGATAAGTTCCCATAACTACCGCTGCAAAAATCAGTGGGGATTGAGTCAGTGTAAGAAATTTCTGGAGTCCCAAGCAGTACCTCTTAAAGAATCCACATGTGGACTTCTTCAGACTCACTCCCCCTGAGCTCCAGTACCAGGGTAGCAGCTTGAAAGGTACCAGTGGCATAGGGGGAGGATCCGAAGTGTCTGGTGGCATCAAGGCAAGAGCTGGGGGACAGCTTTCTCCCAGACAGAAAGGTGGGCAGAGGCCATGGTTCCTTTTCTGAACCCTCACCCCGCACAGAGCCACAGAGCCTGCAGGCAGGTGCCGTATCTGAGACTCCATCAGTCTGCTAATACTGTGGGCCCCACTCTGGAGATCACCTGCAGCTCTACCCCACTCAACGTAAAGGTCCACCCAAGCTGTTAAGAGTGACTTTTCCATATGAATGGCTGGTCTTGGCTCGTGTTTCACAACTTCCTAAATTCTCTCAAACAAGCAACAGCTTATTCAAAATTATGAACAGTAAAATAGCAATAAATATATACCTATCAACAGTTGAATCTAAAACACAAACTAAGCAAACAAGAACAGACACAGAATCATGGATACGGGAGCATTTTAATGGTTGCCAGATGGGAGGGCAGTGGGGTAGAAAGGGTAAGGAATTGAGGGGATTAAAAAGTACAAATAGGTAGTCACAGAATAGCCATGGGGATGTAAAGTACAGTATAGGAAATGGAGTAGCCAAAGAACTTACACACATGACCCATGGACATGAACAATGATGTGGGGATGGCCTGAGGGAGTGGAAGGTGCTGGGTGGAGGGGGCAATCGGGGAAAAATCAAGACAGCTGTAAGAGCATAATCAATAAGATATAATGTAAAAAAACAGCCCTGGACACAGCAGCGCCGCCCTAGGTGAGAGGCACTGGCCGCTCAGTCACACTGTGAGCCCCCTCAGGGTGGGCCTGTCTGTGTTCGCTAGCCCAGGGACAGCACTCAGCCCGTTACTTGTTAGAATAAGTGAATGAATGAATATTCTACCAACGTGAAATTTGTGCCAAGAAAGTTAGAAAAGGAACATACCATGTGGAAGCCTGACCTGACATTTACCTTCTCTCTGTGTGCCTTGGGCCAGCCGAACTCTGTGTTAGTGAGAGAGACGTGTCATTGTAGCTCCAGACAGTGTAGGGTTTCAGCTCTCAGTCCCTTCCCACGGGGGAGGCCATCTCCCCGTGCGCAAAAGAGACTGCCCTGGCTCTGAGGTTGCAGTTTGTCTTTTTTTGGAAAGTCAGCCTTGTCTGTTGAAGAGCTCAAAACACTTGACCATTTATCTTAACGTGTGTCTGCTATATTTATCCTCCCCTCACAGATGGGGAACTACAGCTTGCCTGAGGGCCATATTTAGCTAAGTCTTGATCTGCCTGCCTTGTGGGGTCAGCTTAGATAAAACAGAATTCTAAAGCTTGATTTTTTACCCCATCGGTTAAATCTCCTCCCACGTTAAATCTGTTACTAGGGCTGCTCACCAGGGTAAAAGGAGTTCTTTTGAGCGTTTTTAACCATGTGATGTGGCGATCTAGTTCAGCCCCCCCTTTTAGAGGAGGGGGAGTGCTGGTTCACAATGACACAGTTAGACAGGGGCAGGGCCGGTCCCCTGGCGGATTGTCTCTCCCCCGTGGTGCGTTTCAGCTTTGCGTTTTCTCCAGCCAGCCTGAGCAGGGGCGGCGATCAACCAGGCAGGCAGGAAGGGAGGTGGTGGTGGGAAAGAAGGTCTGCTTCACTGGCTCCTAAATAATCGGTACGTCAACTGGGACCCTGACTTACTATAAATCAAAATATATGAAGATGACAGCTGCTGAAACTGAGAAGCTAACCCTTCAATTTCAAGAATTCTTTTACTAAGAACTAATGAGGACACACACACACACACACACACACACACACACACACACCATTTCACAGCTGAACTGAAGATGGGAAAAAAGCCAAATATTTCAAAAGTTTTTGAAACGGTTACCTCTTAGGAATTTATAGCACTTAAAAAAAATTCTGTTTCTTCCTCAGATTTTCTTTTGTTCAGCCATTGTAGGAGGTGGTAGGCAAATTCAATAAACTCATCACTGATGTATTTTGAACCAAACTCATCAGAATGCTCCCAAAAGAGACCCAACCCAATTCCATGAAAAACACAATGACTGGTAAGGTGGTGAAAAGTGATGTTTTCATTTCATAAAGTTTAATACAGAATGAACTCAGAAGTGAGAGAACTACACACAGGAACTGAGGTTTTGTGGACTACGAAGAATTATTGTAGGAATGGTTATGATTTGTATTAGATTTGTGACAGACCAGTTTTCATCTTCGGAAGCTGGCTTCCGTCCGTGCGGTCCCTCGGCTTCAGTGCAGTGGCCTTTGGGGGTCCCAGTGTTTCAAGAGCCGTCTGTGCCCGAGACTTTTGGGCTGCTCACAAGAAGCAGATGTTTCAGATCGCTGCTATGTGCTTTGGAAGCGACAGAGTCGTTCCTTCCTATACCACGAGCCACCAGCTGTCGGGGGCATCCTTCGTGGTCTTACATTGTATGTGTGTCTTAAAGCAGTCAGAAGCCGTTTTAGACTTTAGAAGTCTGGGGCTGGTCTGTTAAAGGGTTAGTCACTTGTGACCCCACTTTTCATCTTTCAAGGTTGTTGCCGAGGAAAACTCTTGTAGGTTTTTGTAAGTGGCTATTTCTTAAAGTAACATGCTGGATTATTTGGGGGTATAATACGTTCTTATGGCGCTTTATAGCCTGCAAAGCGCTTGTCACTGACGTTTTCCCATTTTGTAGACAGAGAAGCTGAGCCTCTAAGAAGTAAGTGATTTGACTAAGGCCACGTTGCTCACGGGTGATGTGTGTGCCAACCTTCTCCATTCTTTACGGCTGTCTTCTCTAAGAAGCCTATTCGTGCCCCCTAACCATGGCTCGTGGTATTTGCCACATTCTGACATGTAATGCAGTACTCACACACATCTGTCTCCCTGACCATGAAGTCCCTCAGAGCAGGGGCTGCTGGAAGTGTTTGTGTGTCTCTCCACCCCTCGGATTCTTCCTCCTCAGTGCTAACCTTACGCACCTTCCCACACCAGTATGGCAGTTTCTTCTTCTCTTCCAGGCTGGGCTTTCAGGTCTGCACAGCTCCCCAGAGGTGAGGGAGTACATACATAGTGGGGGACTGACTGCTGGTGCCCATTTGAGCTCGCCGCCTTGTTTACGGCATACAGAATCTTACGACGGCGCTTTGTGAACGTTTGTGAGGTGTCATATGAATCAGATGGGATCTGAGTCTGGTCCTCCCTTCATTTCCCTAATGATTGCCCTTCACACCCTTCCGGACACACAGGAGGTGCTTATTAATGTTCCTTTGGATTAAGCATTTATGTATTCACCTGCCCAGTTTATGCTTTTCTTTCTCCCATTATTGTATATGACTGTCTTTTTATATGTACATGTCTTGAACTTCCAACTAAACTCTAAGCCCCAGAGGGGACCATTATTTCTTGCATTTATGTCTGTGTGTACTTAGAACACTTCCCATGCAGTGCAATCTCAGAGTCTTTGCTCGTTGATTTTAAGTGACCCGTGTGTGACAGCATACCAGTTAACAAAGCATGACAGAGCCTGTACTATCCAATGCGAGTGGTTTTGCTTCAAGTTCGTGTTTCAGATATGTGTTTTAAATAGGCATTCACCTGCTAAAAATGTGTATTTTAAAGAGAATTCACTGAAGTAGGAAGGGGCAAAGGTTGGTTAGCAGAGGGTGGTCATGGGCCCTGCTGGCCGAGCTGTGCGTAGAAAGGGGTCTCCCGCCTGATGGCCCTGCGGCAGTGCTGCCCCCGAAGGTCTTCTGTTTGCTCCCCGCGCACATTTATTCAGTGCCCTTCTATCTGTGGAGCCTTGTCCCGTTGTAAGTGTGCCTTCTCTTTCAAGGGTCAAAGTTGTCATTGCGGATCAGAGACTCTTGACCAGAGTGGAGAGCTGAATCGCTGAGCTAGCTACCAAAAGACAGTTGTAACAGAATGGGCACTTGTGGAACTTAGCCAGCTGGTCAGAAACTAAAGCTTCTACCAAGCAGGGCAGTGCCTCTGTTGATCGAACTCATGGTTGTTTCCATGGTTTTGGTGTGAGACTGTTGTCTTTGATACGGTTTGCTCTACTGGGAAGGTTCCAGTTACCATGCTGGAATGTGTAAAACCTACCTTTTTCAAGGAGCTAAAATATAATCGATCTATTCGTTAAGAGGACACCAGAGAGTTGACCTCATCCTACAAAGCAAAAGGTCGCTGGGGTGGGAGCAGGTTGGGGGGAGGTGAGGGGGTAGAGGATTGAGCAAAAGGAAAAAGGACTCCTGGACATGGACAACAGTGTGGTGATTGCTGGGGGGAGGGGATGTATGGGGGATAAATGGTAATGGAAAATGTACAGTAAAGATTAAATGGAAAGAAGAAAAAGAAGTTCTGGCTTTGATAAGTGGCTATTGAAAGTCAAGGGCAGGCGCTGCACACTGAACCTTCTTTGTGTTGTCATATTTACACGACAAAGCTGGAGATGAAACTTCTCTGTCCCCAGATCCAGAATTTCGCATTGAGTTCACTCAACAGTCTGCATGCAGGGCACAGCATGCATAGGGGATAATTTATTTTTTTAATGTGCTGTCTATTATTAGACTTCTAATTACTCAGGCTGGATGGAAGCAGAAAGGTCTCATTCTTATAATAACTGCCAATCATTTGGTTGGAGATTACAGGCAGAAGGAGTTCATTTTAGGTAGTTGAGACTTTAAGAGGTAACATTTGTTTTTAAGGAGTTCCAAACATACTTGTTTTTGTTTTATTTTTTATGACCCAAATCCTTCACATTTTTAAAATCTGTTTTTTATTAAAGATTGTATTTATTTATTTTTAGAGAGAGGGGAAGGGAGGGAGAAAGAGAGAGAGAAACATCGATGTGAGAGAGAAACATTGATCGGTTGCCTCTTGCACGCGCCCCAACTTGGGATGAAACCTGGAACCCAGACATGTGCCCTGACTGGGAATCGAACCAGTGATCTTTGGCTTTGCAGGACGGTGCCGAGCCAAGCCACAGCAGTCAGGGAAAATCTTTCACCTTTTAATGATTTCAACAAAATCTGCAATTTAACAGATATCTAGAAATGATGAGTCTAATTTTCTTTCCTTTGTGCGCACGTGTCCCTCTTTGAGGAAAGTCAGTATTCGCTCTGGTTATGAAAGCAATACATACCCCACTTATGTTCTGTAGAATACTTGCATTAGTGTGATTAAACATTTCTAGAGAATTTTGCATTTGCTTTTTATTCTTTGCAATGCCTTCTAGAAAAAGAATGCACATTCTATTTCCCTGATGAAGTAAACTTGCTTGTGAAGTAAAATTTCATTTAAAAATCTCATTTGGTTCTCTTAGAAACACTGTATTCAGTGGTCTTCAGGATCGTGAGTCCCCAAGTGACTAATTAGTATCGTCATAATATTTTCTTTTATTCATCTGAAAATGATACTGTCCTCAAGAGACCTCTGTGTGATTTGTGTGTTTTGATGCCGGTGTAGAAAATTTTATTTCTCACTAAAGAAGCTTCTTCTCTATGGCTGGGGAGAGATGCAAAACCCGGACTGGTGTGGGACAGCTGGGACCCTGCACACCTTTATGGAAGAATGGGAGAGTCAGTTTCCTGTGGGATGAAGAATTTATGTGAAAGCATTTGGGGGAGTATTTTACGTGTCTGGCACTATATTGAGGGATTTAGTTGCATAATTCTATTTATTCCTCACAATCCTATGAGATAGTATCTCCATTTCTAATTCTGTGAAAACTGAAGATCGAAAAATGAATGAGGGGAGATTTCTTTTTAAATTAAATATTTTATTTGCTTATTTTTAGAGGGGAAGGGAGGGAGAAAAAAAGGGAGATAAACATCAAGGTGAAAGAGAAATATTGACTGGTTGCCTCTTGTATGCTCCCTGACCGGGGACTGAACTGAACCCACAACCCAAGCATATGCCCTGACCGGGAATTGAACTGGCGACCTTTTGCTTTGTGGGATGACGCTCAACCTACTGAGCCACACCAGCCAGGGCAACAAGGGGAGATTTTTCACAAGAGCACCCCATTCCCTGACCACACCAAGTTTTCTCTCTGGAATGTAGAGTTGCTGGGTAGGTGGGAAGGTTAAATGCCGTCACCCTCCTTCCCCCCAGCGCTTATTGACATGCAGTTCGAAATAGGCAACAGAGTGCAGAAAGCATATTTAATGCACCGAACTGTACTGTTTTACGCTCAAATTGATTTTGAAAGACATATTCTGTTTTTGATAGGAGCCCCCTGATACTAAGTGGGGTGCAACATGTTTCATACCCACATTACTTGACTTCTTTGATTAATTTCTTAGTATCAGAGCACTGCTTTATTCAAAACCAATTAGAAGCCTCTACTTTTAAACATAAATGGTCAAGAAGATGGGGGATGGCTTTTCCCTTCCTGTCCTGTAATCGCCAGCACCTGAGAAATGTCTCAGTGCCCAGGGCTCCAGACCGTGGGTGTGTGTTTTGGAAGCATCAGAGAGAAACAGAAGGGTCCACTCCAAAGCCAAGACTCTGAGCCGTTAACGTGCTCGAGTTGAACCGTACACTGAGGAAGATGCTAGAAGGTGACGGACATGCACAAAAAAATCGCTCCCCACTCCCCGAGAGGAACACTGCCGCTGACCCTCTGCGAGGAAGTGCTCTTAGCGTGGTTCCTTCAGTTCCAGCAGTGACGCAGGTCACTGAAGAGGGCAGGTGGCCTCGGCCCAAAACAAAGTTTCCTTGAAACCAGATGAGAGGCCAGCCCCGACAAAAATAGAATCCTGACTCTGTTCACTCGCTGGGACGTAAATGAGCAGAATTTTGTATCTCAGAAGATGGTCAGAGCCAGACAGGATCTGCACTGCCTCTTGTGACGGGTGCCAAGGCCGTCGGTAGCGCCGCCCTCCGCGGAACACGGAGCAGCAGTGTAGGGTCCTGGCAGTCTAACGTGGTCTGATCTGGAAAGATCTCCAAGGCGTCCTGAAGGGGGCCGAACAACACGGATCGTGCGGGCTCCTCCCGTCCAGTGTGTGCACGCGCTCAGAAACAGAACTGGAAAGATACATGTGAAAACATCCCCATTTCAGTCATGGAAATTGGAGAGGAAAGGGTTTTTTTGTGAGTTCCTTCTGTATGTTTCTGTCTTTATATTTTCACACACATACACACATGTGCACACACAATTAAAAAAAAAACTATATAAACAGGGAAAGCAAAGATTTAAGGTCTCAGTGATGATGTACGGTGGGCAAGGCATAAACCTGCCAGATTCTAAATCCCATGTCTTCTGCTTCTTGGCTGTACATGCTCACACAAGTTACTTAACTTCTGTGCCTCAGTTTACTCAAATGGGAAACAGGGATAATGGTACTTACGTTATCCTATAGTTGCTATGAGAATTAAATAAGTAATACTTGGGTGAGCATATGGCTCCGTACCCGACACAGTAAACTTTCAGTACCTGTTAGTTTTTATGAATGATAACTGACAACATCTAGCTAGCAATTCTTTGTGCAAACTTTTCTGAAAAAAATGTTTCCAGTGCCCGCGGTAGTAATCACAACATATCTTCTCTAAGTTTTATTGTAGTTGTCGATGGTCTTGTCGTGTTCTTACCTCACTGGCATTCAGAACTTCGGAAGGAAAAGTAATGAAAACAGATGGGATGATCGTGTTTTGTGCAGAATGCCATGCATTTCACTTGCAGAATACTCCTGACCTTGTTCCCTTGACCACGTTAATCTAATGGACGTATTGTCAGCAAACTGAAGCTGCGGAGATGGAAATGAGCGTTTTCTTTCCTCCTTAGGAAGACTATGATCGTCTGAGGCCTTTGTCTTACCCGATGACTGATGTCTTCCTTATATGCTTCTCTGTGGTAAATCCAGCCTCATTTCAAAATGTGAAAGAGGAGTGGGTACCAGAACTGAAGGAATATGCACCAAATGTACCCTTTTTATTAATAGGAACTCAGGTATGTCTGCTTTGATTTTACTCATTCAAGACAACTCTCCCTGACCTAGCTTGTGGTATGGCCCTAAGACAGATGGTCTGGGGGGTTAGCGAATGGTGTACGTGTGTAGGCTCTGTTGTAAGTTATAATGGATTCTGTCACAGGAAAAAGTGGTGCTGAATGGAAGCAATTATATCAGTTGGTTTTAAAAATTAAGTTCCTTTGTGTAATCTTTTACTGGTGGGGATAAAGTGGGACTACATGCTTTGCTTCATTTTTAAAGACTTGTAATATTATGGGACATTATTGACCTTTCTTAATTAGATTGATCTCCGAGATGACCCCAAAACTTTAGCAAGACTGAATGATATGAAAGAAAAACCTGTATGTGTGGAACAAGGACAGAAACTAGCAAAAGAGGTAATGGAACCTTTACAGAATTTATGAATAAGTGTAAAAGCTGCTAAAGTAATACTAGACGCTAGCATTTATTGTGCACTTACTGTATGCCAGGCACTGTGCTGAGTGCTTTCCACATACAATCTCATTTCATCCTTGCGCCGACTCTGAGGCAGGTCTGACTAGTTCCCTCTTTTACTGAACAGAAAACAGAGGCTTGGCAATGTCAGGTAACTTGTAAGGTCCTCAAGGTAATCAATGACAGAGCTGGGTTTCAGTAATGGCCTGACTCTGGAACCCAGATTCTGATTCCACTCACACTATTTTCCCAATAAGTCATGTGTAGAAAGGCAGCAGAAAAAGGTGCTGATCTGCGAGCCCTTCATAATCACTTAGATATTCGTACTGTGCCAAACCAGGCTCTGTCTTCATTAACACTCATGGAGGAGGCAGTGGGGGTGCAGAGGGCGACAGATTAAATCTGCAGTTAAAAACAAAACATTATGGCGAGGCTTGAAAGAAAACTAGTTGAATTTTCTTCCAGCCTTTTTATGAAAGATAGGAAACAGTGGCATTCGAAAAATATAGAGCTGTGATGCACATAATATGTTTCAACTTATATTTTCCCTCACTCCAAAGCTAGGCTTACTTTTTTCTCTGTTGGGCCCCAACATTATTGGATGCTATTTTTTAAATGTGACTTTAATAGGTCTTTGGTGGAAACAGATTCTAATATGGTTCTTTAAAATGTACCATCAGAAGGCAGAATGGAGCAGGAAAACTTTGGGGAGGACAGTTTTTACTAAAGCAAAAGAGAAAGAGCTTCACTAACAAATCACTTTAGAAATTCCACATATTCGATTCTGTAATCCTAGGGAGAGAAGGAATTTCTAAATGCCATAAAGGTAAAAATCATAAATGAAAATATTGATGATTGAACTACATGAAAATTTAACACCCCAAACACCAGAAATAAAATTAAAAGTCATACAACAAACTTGACACTTAGGGCAGAAAAAATGGATTCATATCCTTAGTACACAGGAACCCGTTGCATCCGGATTGATCAGAAAAAGACATATATCCCCAATAGAAAAATGGGCTAAGGAACATCAATGGAAAATTCGCCAGAAAAAGTGCAGATTGCCACTGGAGACAGAGAATACGATTCAACTCCTTAGTAGTCAAGTGAAAGTTCAGTTCCCACCTGTGAGGTGGGCAAAAAATTGAGAACCGAATTACCATGGCCCTTCTTTCAGGGCTGCAAGGGAATGGGCATTCTGCTGTGCTCTTGGTCAGTGAGTTAAAGCCGCCTTGACCGTGTGCGGGGGCCTTACAGTCATGCATGCTTCTGATCAAGCAATTCCATGTGTAGGGTTTGTCCTAAGAAAATTATTTGGATGTGCTTCAAGAGATGGCTACAAAGTTGCTACATTGTTTATAAAGTACCCCCTACCCAGGAAAACCTTGCATCTATTAAAAATTTATATGAATATATCCATTGAGATGTTCAAATTTATTATATAGTTTAAGGGGAAAAAAAGTGGTTGCGAAACAGTATGATCCCAGTTTTAGGTCTCTCAGCAGCATTTGGCACAGTTGGTTCCTCCATGAAATACTTCCACTTGGCTTCCTTGAATGCCTTCTCTTTGGTTATTCTCGCTCTTTCTTTTTTTTTAAGATTTCATTTATTTATTTTTAGAGAGAGAGGGGATGGAGGGAGAAAGGGGGAGAGAGGCATCAGTGGGCGGTTACCTCTTGCATGCCCCCAACTGGGGGCCTGATCCACAACCCAGGCATGTGCCCTGACTGGGAATTGAACCGGCGACCCTTTGGTTCACAGGCTGGCACTCAATCCACCGAGCCACACCAGCCAGGGCGGTTTTTCTGTCTTCTTGTTGGCCTTTCCTGTATCTTTTTATCTCCCTGTCCCTGATGATGGAGGGCCCAGGGATCAGCACTCGGCTTCTTGGACATCTTTCCTTCTATACCCACACTCATTCTCTAGGCCTAGGCAAGCTTCTGCCAATCTTGTGGTTTGAACAGTCTGTCTGTGCCCTGTGATATCCTGTGCCCAACACAACATCCCAAGGGAGTCTTTTAAAATATAAGCTCCATCAGGTCTCTGCTCTGCTCAGAATCCTCCAGAGGCTCCCAGCTCATGCAGAGTCAAGGCCAGAATCCTCACCGTGGCCCCTGCTACCTCTCTTGCCTCATTCAGGCACATGGCCTCCAGGGACAAGACCTCCTTGCTGCTCTCCAGTCTTCTACCTTAGGACTTTGAACCTTTGTTGTCCCCTGCCTGGAATCTTCTTCCCTCTGCAACATTACTCATTCTTCACTCCTGTCAGATCTCTGCTCACATGTCACTTTGTCAATGAGACCTTGCCTGATCTTGTCCCCACCCCTTACCTATCTTGCATCTCCGTTTTTCTGCAGACCACATATTACCCTCTGACGTTTCTGTCTCTACATTTATTAGCTTATGTTTTTTTCCCCTCCAAAGGGTAAGTTTCATGAGTAAGCTTACTTTTATTCCTTGCTGTATTCTCTCATTTGGCAAATTAAAGTGCTCAGTACATTTTCCAAGAATGAATGACAGGTCCCTTCTTGGAGTAGAAGCCAGTCTTTAGAGTGGCCTCAGGGCCCTCACTGACCTCATCTCTTGCCGTTGCTCATTCTCTCCTGCCATTCATTCCCCCTGCTCGCTGTCTCCTGCCACTCTGGCTTCTTTCCCGTTCCTGGAACGCTCCAAGAGAGCCCCTGCATCAGGATCTTTGCCCCAGTGGCTCTGTCTGCCTAGGATTCCTCCTCTAGACATCCCTCACTGCCCACACTTCACCTTGTAGAGCTCTCAGACCACCACCAGCGTCCTCTGCTCTCCACCTCTCCTCACTCTGCTGTTTCTCAAGAGCCTGTACCAGCATCCCTCCTGTGTGTGTCCCTTCCCCAGAACTTAAGCAAACATAAGCATCATACAGCAGGGACGTGGTTCTCTTGTTCAGTTCATGGACATTACCCCCAGCACCTAAAGCAGTGCTTGGCATATAGAAGGTATCCAGTAAATATTTGATGGAAGAGTTGTTCACAGAAAAGTCTGGAAGGATATATACTAGTAGTTTAATCGCTAACTCTGGGTGTTATGATTTCATTCTTTTTGCATAGCTGTATTTTATAATGTCCCTTAGAATGGTGTCTTTGTGTCATACCAGTTGCATAAAAAAGATTTTCTGTGTTTGTGATCTTCTTCTCCCTCCCAGATAGGAGCGTGCTGCTATGTGGAGTGTTCAGCTTTAACCCAGAAAGGACTGAAGACTGTTTTTGATGAGGCCATCATAGCCATTCTAACTCCAAAGAAACACACAGTAAAAAAAAGAATAGGATCAAGATGTATAAACTGCTGTTTGATTACGTGAGGAACATCTTCAGTAGCCGAGGAGACTGTCCATTTCTAAGAAAGCATATGAAACGCTCTAACTATCCCTAGACCTCTCATTAATACTGAAGCAGTTCAAAACTTGAAAGAAAAAAAAACAACAACCCTGTCCTCCGAATTCTATCAAGTTCATTAAGAATGTTTCTGAAAGGTCCAAGAAGCAGCAAACAGCATCTGAAGTCACAATCTATTATAAATACTTTATTTCAACTAGAAGGTACAATCTCTCAGGGGTTTCATAGTTTAAGAAGCTACAATCACACCATGTAACTACACAAAAACAGTGCTACAGATGGAACTGCCTGGCTTAGACTCTATACCTTTCTGCACAGTCTTCATGGGATCTGCACAAAACAAAACAAAAACCAACTTCTTCCTTTGTTCCAATTAATTGGTCTTGTATGTAAGTTGCTTTCTATTCCAGTATATCCAGAGCGGCGAAATAACAAGGCCAGCCACGTAGCCAAAGGTCGCTCCCAGTGTGCAGGAGATGGGCCACACCTGAGGAGACGGCATGGGAGATGAAAAGAGAACAAATGTTTTATGATTACTTGAGCACAAGTGTAACCTACATATTTCTATATTAAAGCTTAATGTGCTTTCTTAAAGAATGCCGAAAGTGTAACAAGGTCATAACTGCACTTGTCATGAACACTAAAAATGGACACGTTTTAGTTAATGTGCATTCAGCTGGAACAAGGCTTCTGGCAACTGTAGATTTTAGTTTGATGCTCCCCAAACTGCATGAGAGACATGCTAACATTGCCAATTAAAATTGTGGGTCAGACTCTGCCATAATCTCGGACTCGATTTAGCTCTTTGAAGTTGGTAGTTTTGTTTTTGAATTTCCACATTGGCCTGTATTGTATATCAAATGAAACGAGAAGTGCGTATGATGATCAAACCTCAAGCAACTTTAAATTGTGGTAAAGGGAAAAGACCTCGAACTCAAGCATGTCACATGGAATTTATAGCAAAGCAATTGCTTCCGTCACAGAACTGATGTCACCTTTCAGATACAGCGTTGGAACCATCGCAGAAGTTGGGGAACTACCAACTCAAGTCAAATACCTGGAGTGTCAGTTCAACAAAATACTGGCTTCCAGACACTCATTGTTTTCCAGCCAAACTGTAGTATGTCACAATAGTACACTAAGCCAGAAGTAAACACCGTCGATTTATTCCATCCACAAGCAGTGCACGTTGCTCCCTAGGTGAAAGGCCCTGTCTTAAAAAAAACTTCTTCGTGTTATCTGTGAAGCATACTAGAGCCATTTCTAATCTTTTTCTGGGGGAACAGGCCATAGAACTGTGTTAGAGGTGAACCATCTTAATTACTAGTTCTGTTACCTAAGCTTCCTTGGTCTGCTGTGGATCTGCCTTATTCCAAATGCCATGCAAGAAACAATATGTTAGGCAAAGCTTCAGTGTGAACACACCAGTGCAGTTCAGAGAGAAGCATAATGTAATCCATATACATCGCCCCCGCCCCCTGCTTTTTCTACATTTAAACTCGCAGTTGCCTAAATTATGATTTTATGTCCTTGGCGGGCTCCTGGTAATTTCCATGACTCGAGCTTATAGCTATGTCTATTGCACAGATTGGGTAATGAACACTAAACTTTTATACTTGAAAATGACAGCCTTAAATACTCATCAGTCACAAATCTAGGATGGACTGTATTGTATGTGAGCTTTGTAGAGATTTTTTAAAACACAAGCATCACCTTCCCCATCGAGGAGTGGAGAGTCTACTGGGTCACTAGTCAGGAGCTTTCTCTGCACTGGACAGTGGGTATCTTCCTTCTCCCCAAAAGTGGCGGTTCACATTAAGTACCATGGCCTTTTTATGCTCCAGTGGAATCTTATGTAACGTTATCATGAATTTTGGTCTGCTATTTTTTAGACAATTTAAAGGAACTGTGTAAATCAGCTCATATACTAGCTCAGTTGCCCAACACATGGTGTAAAGGAATGAAGACAGGAACGTATTACGCATTTCCAACTTGTCTTTGGGGGCTTATGGGAAGTTATTTTTTCTCAAATTCACCTTGCTGAAACTCTCCACGCTTGCCTAGCCAGTGAAAGTTAAAATCTAGAATCTGTCCAATCCAAGAGAAACGGACTAGGAATCTGGAAACACAGCTCCGGTGTCACCTGTCTCATGAATGGGCCTCAGTTTCCTCATCTATAAATACGGAAGACAGAACAGATGATTTCCAGTATCACTCCCATTTACCGACTCTCGTGATTCTCTTCTTTCTCACAGAGATCATACCTGGACATTACCCTTTCAGCTTCACATGCGTCAGACGGTAAAAATCCTGTACATAGATCATTAGAACTCAGAGCAAAGATGATTGGCTCATCTGAACCCGAGGTGCCTTAGGTGCTCTGTTGACCTTGATGGGGTTTGGAGTTTCCCATTGCTTGCTAAGAGCCGTTTCATTGCTTTGGCTCTTTAGTATTTCTTTTTGCAAAATCCTTCCTGCCACTTTAACTGAAAACCAAAGATTTGTTTTCTATTCATACGCAGATTGTAGAAAATTGCCTTATTTTCAGAAATGCATCTTCATTAAAGGCTTAGGTCTCAACAGAAATTCAGACTAGTCAGTGGAACAACTCGTTCAAAGTAGTGAAATATCTGGGAAATAAAACACTTCAAAAATATCTTACTGACGTGAATTTTGCTAGTGAGTGCAAATAAACTGCTTCAAATAAGGTCATGTATGAATGAACTTATAGTTAATATTTTTATATATATATAAAATCAGTTCTGAAGTTCTTGAAAGTAATTGTAGAGGCTCCCTGAAATCTTATTTAACACTTTGCTAACTTACACCTTTAGTCTATCTCTAATGGTATATTTTAGGTTAGCCCGTTCTGAATTATCATATTTCCAGTAAGTAGAGCCTGAGTTATGGTTTTATTGTGAATTACCTTACTTATTTTAGACATTGCTTCCATTTTATTTTTAATTATTAATTTTAAGTTCCAAGTTAAATGCTGGTTTGTTGGTTGTTGCTTTTTAAGTGATTGTTACTTTAACAATGTCCCATCTTAACACATGGGATCAACAATAAAATACCATGTATAGTTTACTATCTATGTAACGCATTGCACTTCTTCCCTCGGTAGTCTGTATTTAATACCCTGTGTAAACATTTGGGATGATACTCTTTCCTCTGTTTCCCGTGTTGTGAGTCTACTCATCACCTGCCAAGTGTTGAGCATCTGCACTTTGTTACAAAGCACGCTGCCCGAGAGTGGTGAGAATGACAATCCCTTGGGAGTACCAGCCGAGTACCAGGTTTGGGTTGCTACATTCTATCTTAATCACTTGTAATTTCAGTGTGGCTCTTTGTTTCTAAACACATACATACATTCATACACACATTCTTTAAACAGCTGCTGTACTTCACCGCCAGTGGAATGCCAAAAATGAAATAAATGTTGGTTAAAAAGTTTTGTCTAAGGAGGGGTTAAGTCTTCTTGGAACACGTGCTATTATTATTAAACGCCTCAAGAAATCCATGCTGTCAGCAAATTAAAGTGTTGGATTCGTTTTGAAGATTGTTTCCTGGTGATGGACCAGGCTTTCCAAAGTGGTCGTTAATTGTAATGCAGTTACATTTTAAAGAGAATTTCTCTATACAAGTGTAACTTCTTCACCGATGGCTTGTAGACCAAGACACGGAATGAGGAAAGGAGTAGTTGAAGGGAGTCGCGGGGGGTGGGCGTGGGGGGGGGGGTTGCCCACTAATAATTTTCCCTCAAGCAATTTCTTACCAACCTTCTTATAATTGTTTAAAAAAAGTTAAACTTACACGAGGGCAACAGAATTCAGATTGACTTGCCAAGCAATCCTAGCTTAACCATGTATTTTCATAATTGGATCCTGAAGTTTATATTTAAAACTATTTACTTGTCTCATATATGGAGATATTTCTATGTAACATTCTTCATGTCTAAAAGGATTTTTTAAAAAAACATGTATTATCTATTGAACAGACAATTCAACTGCATTGCTATAATATTTCTCCAAATTATAGTAATCTGCGATAGCTATAAATAGTTATCTTGTTTTGTTTAAGGAAGACAGAAAACGCAAAGACATTCATGTAAAGGAAGTCCTTCCCAAGTCTTCGCTGCCAAAACAACGGTCATTTCTTATCCAATTTTTATTAGTTAAAAAAAATTTTAAATCACAAAATAGAGGAAAAACCCCCACTAACAGAAGATAATAAAGATGCAAGTGGGTGAAACTATTAAAATTACTGTTAAGGAAAATGTTTAAAAAGTGAACAGCTACATCATGTGAAGAAAGCACCTTGCTTAGTGCACTGTTACCCTGTCTCTGTACCCAATGGCTCCTTATGTTTTCACCGCTTCAGAAAGGTCAGCGTTCGCTCAAAACAATCAGCATTAACAAAGGCCTAATACTGTAGGTTCTGGGTACATGGTTTCTGGAAATAAATTACTTCTCAGTAATAAAACGATTTCATCCTAACAAGCTAAAAAAGCTTCTTAATAAATAATGGGAGTTATAACTTTGTATTTTCTCTGTTAAAAATATGATTACCTCTGGTTGAAAGATATTTCAAAATGAGACAAGCTTATTTCCACCCGGAAACCACACTAACACTACTCTCTTCTGATAGAACTCTGCCTGTATTTTAGGAAAGGAAAGTGTCCTAATACGAGTATATCTGTGTGGTGTTCGACATTTTTCAAAGCATGTTCTGAGTAGTACAGAGTAAGAACACTGATTTTTGTATTAGACTGGATGAGTCTCAGCTCTGCCATTTGTTAAATGTGTGGCTCTGGGCAAGTCACCTAACCTTTGGGTGCCTTGGTTTCTCATCTGCAAAGTGAAGGTCATCATAAAACTCACCTCCTGGGGCTGCTGTAATGACCACGAGATAACACACTATGTACAAGGTACAGCTGTCCCTGTATCAGCATGTGGCACACAGTGCGAGTGACTGATACATGTGAGCTATACTTGATAATCTTTTAGTTCATATTCCTAATTGGTTTATACAGGGTGGAGCAAAAGTTGGTTTTAAATAGTGATACAAGACTAAACTTTTGCGTACTCACGACTGTAAACCTACTTTTTCTCCACCCTTTATAAGTTGTTACAATATAAAAAACCATCATTCCCCAAATTTCTACAGCTCAGATTTCTAAAGCTGCTCCTATTTAAAAAAAAAATCCTGCTCAAATTTTAAATACTTTAAAAATAATTTTTAAAAACTACATCTAACAGAACTCATGTTTATTTGTCAAACATGATCCATATATATTATACATATAAAGTATGTAATTTTAGATTCACAGACCTCCAAAGCCCAACTGTGGGCTCCTGGTTAAGAATCCCATCGCTGTACCCTAACAAGTATTTTTATTAACCGTTCTAGTTTGGCCCAAGAAATATTTTTAGTCATGTAGATGACATTTGTTTGTTAATCTGTGATTCAAGAGGGAACAGTTTAAATACATTTTACTTAATTATAATATGTACACTGCACATAGGTCCCTTTGGTATATACTAAGTGCAAATAGACTTAACCTTGTCACGTCATTCCAATGACGGCCACACGCTTTTGAGACTGTAGCAGCCAGTCTAGTGCGTCACTGTGGCAGCACGTGAGCTGCTGCAGAACTCCTATAAAATGGTGATCAGGTATTTATTAGATAATTATGATTTTTGTTGAAATTAGTTAAAATACTCAACAGAAAGTTTAAAAATAATTACATAAAAACATTAGGCTACTTTTCAAAGTACTTCCTATTTTACTTGGGAACTTTGCTTCTCTGGGAAGGAACAAGGGACAATGGAATGGGGGTGACCGGAGTTTGTGGGCCAGGTCAGCCACTTCCTGGCCATATGACCCTGACCAGGTCACTGAACATCGGAGCCCCAGCTTCCCAATGTGAAGAACAGGAATGATAGCACCTCTGGTACTTAAAACTTGAGGACATTGAAAATGAAAGCTGTCCAGTCCCATGCATCAGTATCACTTTGTGCATCACACGTTCTAATGTGAAAAATTAAACTTACATGATCACTGATGTAAGCATTGCTTTGGTAACTGACACTGCTCAGTAATAATTAGAACCAGCAGTTTAGAACAAATAAAATTGTTCATGAGTATGTCATACCCGGCTGTGGGGACTAGTCCCTTGCCCTTGTAATATTAATTTTTAATACATGCTATTCTTCACATGAAATATCTAGAGTACAAAGTTTTGAAGAGAGTACACACCACACTGTACTAACCACGTGCAGCTCCCCTGAGAAACAAGGGGTCCTGCTCCCAGCTACTGTTTTCAGGGTTTTAGGAAGCAGAAATGCAGAGGTGGGTTCTAAACCAGCCCCTGGTGGACATCTGTGTCATTCTCAAAGAGGCTCGTGAATGACTCCTTAACTATTTATTGAGCCTCCACTTAGACCAACCAGTTCAGGTACAAGTGAAGATTATTCAATTTGGGATATGTTAATAAACTCATAAAACGTGCTGCAATATAATTCTAATTTTTGGAGAACTATATGCTACCACAGATATCATGGGGAAACTGACCTATCTGCAGATCAGAACACCTCGAACAGTCAGAACAACTCAACAACCATTAGGATTACTGGCTCTTTCAGATAAAAAAAGAAAGATAAAACCCAAGCAGCCATCTCTGAATTTCTCACAGCTACTTTTTAATTTTACTTTTATTGTACTGATCACAGATTTGCATTTGCATGACAGAATTCATCTTTCAAAGCCTGCTGACACTTCTGCTGGTTTTAAACGACCCTTTACATTTTCCTCTGAGTTTGGTTGTAAGTGGTATTCTTCCAGATGTTCTCAAAGCAGAGGCTACTGTCGGACGCAGGAGCACAAGTGCAGATGGCCTGCTCATCTGGACTCACTTCTCTAGTTGTGAATCTGCGCTGACGCACGTGTGCTCCACCCCTCCTCTATGCCTGATGGCACGCATGTCTGGGAAGGGCCGTCTGCTGAGACGTGTCGTCTCCCGGCTGGAACTCTTTGTCAAAGTGACGCAAAACGGTTCTTGCCATGATCGTGCCAGTGAGTCCATCTGGCCAGAGCCATCCTCTCTCACACTGGAGCTCTAGCAGAGCACTATGAGCATGACGGCTTCACTACTAACCCGCCTCTTAACTCTAAAGCTGTTCTCTGTCGGTTAAGTATTACAGTCTCCCCCACCCATGCTTGCAGCATGTCCTACTCATATAAACTGGTGTTTGATTCTGTTCTCTCTAAAACAGCGAACACCACCTCTGGTAACAGAAATACCAAGTCACCTAAAAACGGCTACTCTTCAATAATCAAATCCATCTTAGTTTTGTCCCTCATTCTAGCATTATTCATAGTGGTTCATTTAGTTATAATCCTTATGATCCCTAGCTTCAATTTTTTGAAAGAATTATCTGTGGCATCTGTGACTTTAGAAAATAAATAGATGTTTCCCAAATATCAAATTTTTAACCTAATAAAACCAGAGAAAACAAAAAGGACTTTTATATATAACAATGCTTCATTTGTCTGGTATCTGATGGGAATAAGTACAAACATTTAAAAATAATTTTAAATTGTTTTAAAGACAATTGATTTTGCTTAAGAAATAAGTATGCTCAAAAGAAATTTGATTATCTTGTATAATTCCATTTTGTAGGTAGTAGCATTAAAGTCCAAAGTTTAAAGGCAACTAGGTGGTTGGATGTTTGATAATTTTTACTTTCTTCTTTATAATTATTAATATTGCTTGAACTTTCTAAATAAATTGTACATTGTCTTTATAGTCAGAAAAAAAGTTGTATTCATGTTTGGAAAAGAAAGAATATTTTTAAATAACAATTCCATTTGGGAAAAATTATCTTAAGAAAATAATTGGAAAATCTGTGAAGATACAGATTTTGATGATAGCACTGTTTATAATAATACAATAACGGCAATAACTTGAATGATCAATAGTGAATCTGTTAAATGAATTTTGGAGTAACTATATAATGGCACACTACTAGGCCATTAAAAATTAAGACAATGATACACGCATTACTAGCTCAGTGAACCTTAAAATATCACACACCCTCCTCATCCCAGCCTCTTCACCTGTAAAATGGGGACAGAAAGAGCACTGCCCTCAGGGGGCTCTACTTGGCTCACGAGCTATGTCCTCTTGTGACAGGAAACACCCTGATGTTGACGAGCTTCCATCAGATTGTGTACCCCTTTTAAAACCTCCTTTGCTACATGCTCTTAAAAATTTTCAAGCTCAACATTCAATTTGGCCATCAATCACATTAACAAAAACACGACTCGAAGATCACGAAGGCAATGGATATCAAAGTTGAAAATAGGGAATTCCTGCAACTTCTGGCCTATTAAAAAAAAACTCTACCTATCCACAAACTATGCTTGTTTATCCACCTATACATGAAGGAGGAAACTGCTGGGAGGTAGAACCAGGCTGACCCAGGTGCCTGTGGCACCGAAACCTGCTACAAGGAGAAATCGCCCAGATTACAGGGACAGAGGGACCTGGCAGCCCTCCTGCACCGAACAACAAAGCAGTTTACATGTATATGTGTGTTAGCTGCATCGGTTTTATTATTGTACAAACACTAATTTTGTTGCTTTAAGTAGCTGAAACCAACCTGCCATGGTCTTTCCCAGTCGAGTGGAATAGGAAAGGCTCCAAGCCATGTTCCCACAAAACTAGAAATTGTAGTGATCTGCAGACTGTTCTCCCAAATGGATGTAACTCTGTAAAACACAAACACATAAATCAGTGGTGGCATATAGCTCAGCTGCTGCAGAATCAAACAACGGAAGCACAAATTAACACGATGCATACATACTCTGTTCATTTAAAACAGGCGCCTCAAACCAACATATATTTACCATGAACTATAAACAGTTCATTGGCAAGAAGATGTGTTTTTCCGTTGGAAAACTACCGTGCACATAGTAAAAGTCAGACAACACGGAGCAGCACTTGCAGTGAAACCGAAGTCTTCCTCCTGCCCTTGTCATCACTGCTAGCCCCTTTCCCCAGAAGCATCTGCTATCACCAACTTATTACATACATCTATCCTTCCAGAAATGGTGTATGCATGCGCAAGTACCCTTTTGTTCAGAATGATAGGTGCATACTTGCACATACGCGCACATCTGCGTACACATCCTTCGAAACAAAACTCGAAGCACCATGCTACAAACCCAGTTTCGCTGCTGTTTTCCTAGCAGTTACAACGTGTTCCACTGTATGGAAGGGCTTCATTTATTCACGAGTCCTTCTTATGGCACATTTGGTTTAAACAAATCAGCTCTACTTGGTGGAGGATTAGAGAGCAATAGAATATTTCAAAAGATTCAGTGATTTTGGCTACCTTCTTTTTTTTAAGATTTTATCCATTTTTAGAGAGAGAGGGGAAGGGAGGGAGAAAGAGAGGGAGAGAAACATCAATGTGTGGTTACCTCTGGTATGCTCCCAACTGGGGACCTGGCCCACAACCCTGGCCAGGAATCAAACTGGCGACCCTTTGGTTCGCAGGCTGGTACTCAGTCCACTGAGCCACACCAGCCAGGGCTGCCTACCATGTTTATTAAGTGTAGAGGTGGGAAGAGAAAACTGCCATTCTCTTAGTAGTTCTTGATTTCGGCCTGCTGTGTGGAGTATCAGTCTGGTCAGAGCAGAGCAAACCCCACCACAAGGCAGTAAGTGGGGTCCAGACACTCGATTGTTCGAAATGCAGGGTTATTATGAAGTTTGTGAAAAAGCAGTTTCTTTCAGTTGTGTGGTATAAGGGAAAAACTGCTGTTTTGTTAGATCATTTCTTTCATTAGAAATAAGCCAATTATTACACCAAACTGTACACTGAATTAAAGAAGTCCCAAGTGACAAGTCAGTTTATAAACCAATCCATCACCTGTCCATCTTATTAATCCCCCACCCCCTTCACCTAAACAAGGTAAGAGCTTCTGTTTGTTGCTATTGAAAACTGGGGCTGGAAGAAGGTTGGGGCCAATCATCCTGTATGCCAAGTTGTGTTACTATTTTTCTTTATGTAACACCTATAGATGCGAGTCAGTTTTTTTAACTAGCATTCAACAGAACAAAGAACTGTTCCAAGCTGGGGAAAAAACTGGCGAGTTAAACATAAAAAGAGAATTGTACTGTTCAGGCAATTGAAGATTTTCTTGGGTAACTTTTGACTCTAGGTGGCTGACGAATGTTGACTAGCTGTCACTTGACATGCATCCCTTGTCTGTGTTGCAATACATAAAGTCACAGGCCTAGACACACGCAGTCTGGTGGGGGTTGGGACAGTCTGCTTTTTCCATTCGATACGAGGATGATGAGGAGGAAGTTTGGCTGGATTTGGAAGGATGGGTAGCACTGGGTCTTGAGGAACTAGAGAGAGTTGCATTGCAGGTAAAAAGAACATAAGTGAAATTCATTGAGGCCAAGTGGAAGAATAGGAAATACGACTGGAACAATAGGTTAGAGTTAGGATTCTTTTTTAAATAACAGCTTGATTGAGTATAGTAAATACTTGCCCCCCAGAAAATCCTTTTCTAGCCATACAATTCACTCATTTAAAGTACAAAATGTTTTTTTCTACAGATTTGTGCAACCATCACCCCAAAATGAAACTCTTCCCATTAGAAGTAACTCCCCACTGCCTCCTTCCCCGAATCCTAAGCAACCATTAATCTACTTTCTGTCTCCATGGATTTGCCTGTTTTGAACATTTCATATGGAATCATGTAATATGTGGTCTTTTGTGGCTCTCTTTCATTTAGCATAATGTTTCAAGGTTCATCCATTTTATAGCATTATAAAAATGCTTTTTTATTGCTAAATATTTTGTCGTAGAGATATACCACTTTTTCTTTCCAGAGTCAGTAGATGGATATTTGAGTTGTTTGGCTATTTTGCATAATTTGCATAATGCTAATGTAAACATTCTCGTACAATTTTTGTGAGGACACACCATCTCATTTTTCTTGGGGATACACCAAGGAATAGAATTGCTGGGTCATATGGTAACAGATTAAACTTCTGAGGAAGTACCAGAGTGTTTTTCAAAGCAGCTGGGCCATTTTATATTCCCCCCAGTAGTGTCTGAGCGTTCCAATTTTCCCACATCCTTGCTAAGACTTGTTATTGTTGATTATAGCCATCTCAGTGGGTGTGAAGTGCTATCTCATGGTGGTAGATTTAGGGTGAAGATTTCAGAAGAGCCTTACAAGTCAAACTAAAGGAGTCACTGGAGGCTTTAAATCAAGGCAGCAATATGATCAGAGCCACATTTCAGGGAGAGGTATGTGTGTGTCTTATCTAACGGCTGAGCTCCAGGCCCTGTGGGCTAAGGGGAAGGGTCCACGTCTTCACATTTTTCATAGTCACAGCACCCTTGTGGCCATCGTGTAGTTAAGATTAAAAAGGGCAAACATCCAAGAGGCTGTCCTCTATTTTGTTTGAGGTATCCAGGAGTGCTCATGATCTTACACACAGTAAGTACATACAAAGTGAAACCAAGACCCAGATCAATAGAAAAATTGGATAGCCTGTCTTTTTAAAATGAAAATTTCATATTTACCTAACTAGTAAATACCTTTAAAGTAAAAGATTACAATTAGACTATTAATAAAAACCCCTCCCGGCAGCAGACTTCCAGCTCTTCGCTGCTTCTTCCATGTACCTCAAGTTTAAAAGAATGTACACTATGGATGGCTTTTTAAAGACTTAGTTACTTTCTGCTTTCTGCACTGGAAGAAGAGGACTCAGCAATCTTTACCCACAAGCCTGCCGTCCCCACGCTCAGGTCTCCGACTCACGACCCCTCTTTCCTTGTGACACCTCCTCCTCTCGGCTGAACCCCTAGCACTGCACGCACAGGTTATGGCTACGAAAATATTTATCACAGCTGAACCACATAGTGCTTCTCACAGCAAGTATAATTTTTAACTTTCCCTGGATGTTAAGAACTGCCTCTTCTTTACTTACATACCTGTCACTAAAGCATCCTTAAATATTCCACAGAAACTAAGCATTATTTCTAGATGCTTGCTGGTGCTCTCTCGTTCTTTCTTTTGTGGAGACACCTCACCTGCTCCCAGTAACTGTCCCCACTGACTCCACTGGAATTCCTCACGTCAAATACTCACTAAAATAAACAGGCCGTTCTGAATGCTGTGTGTGTGTCAAACTCGGTATCAAGTACCTGAGGCAGTTCACAGTGAACACTGAGGCCTAGACAGACTGCCACTGAAACAGTGCTGGTTGAGAAGTTGACCTTTTTAACTGTTCATCTCTTCATCTAAAAAGGAGACGACACCACACTACTCCTTCCAGTGGCAACAGATATTTTACTGAATTCTTATATAAACTTTCCCCTTAGCCACTGAATTAGTATTAAAACCAATCCATTTTTACCATTAAGTTTTTATGCCCACATTAAGGCTAAACTACCTATTTTTTATATGTACACATTTTTCATTATTCATATCTTTTCACTCTTAATGTCTGCAGAGGTTTTTCCAATAGCACATCCACTTCAATGCAAAGATGACAAAAAGCCTGTTGTCTTTGTCTGCACAAATCGGTCTTTACTTTGGCAAGATGACCAAAGATTCAAGAACCTACTCAGAAATTCAATCTTTTCCATTCCGTCAAAAGTGATCACATTCTCACTTGCACATTTAACCTGACAGCATAAAAGAACTCATAAATCAAAAAGCAAACTTCAATGGGAAATACAGGTTTAAGGCAGTCAGATTATTTTCCTTTAGAAGAAAGTCTGCAAATGAAAAAAAAACCCCACAATAATTATAATACAAAGGCAACAAACTGAATTAAAATAGTACAAATTGAGTATATTCATTCAGAAATAAGCATACCAAAAAGTTGGCAGAACTTTTAAAGAAACCAAATGACTTTTCTCCCTTCAATTTTCTTTAAAATAGTATCTTTAAAAAAATCTAGAATAACTTTACATTAACTTTAAGGGACAGTCTTGTTAAAAACGTCATTTAATTATGTATTAAATCTCGATAATATCCCAAAGTCCTTTACTCTTGGGATATAATTCCAACACAGTCCTCACAATGAAAGCTTTTGTGTTTCTCGGTCTTCAACTTATCACCATCCACTCAATTTAAACATGCAAATACATACATTAAAAGTT